>PVKN010009121.1:0-24157 GCA_004027915.1 Capromys pilorides
AATAGCTTCCAACATTGCCAGTCATGTCCATAATGCACTACTATTATGGAATATTGGTCTATGTATACAACTACTTTCTCTTAGTTCAATGAGAAGAAATATTTGTATCAATAGTGTTTGGAAAAGTTATCATGTCTGCATCTTGTACTCTGAACAACTACTATGAAGACAACAATATGCATTATATTAATTATTGTGGCTGTCCTACTAACATGTTTTGAAACTGTCTCTTTGTTATTTCTTATTAAAAGTAATTTAAAAAGGACTTGAAATTGTATTTCTAAAATGTTCCCCGGAGTACTGATGCTGATCACCCCAGAACCAATTTGGGGGCTGGGGGGGTACAGGGAATTAACTCAAGGGATCACATTTTGAGACCTCCCCTTAAGGTCTTGCTACAAGAACAGCAGCATCACTGGGGAGCATTTTAAAAAGTTCAGAACCTCACATTTCATCTCAGATTTAAGATTAAGATTAAGAACATTAAGATTAAGAACTATGTTATACGTTTTGGCTAAGAGCTTCACAAAGAAAAACTTGTAGAAGTGCAGATTCCTGGATTCCGTATGCTAGAGGTTCTCACAGAGTTCAGGAATCTGCATTTTAATCTCTCACATGATTTTGATACATGCAGTTCCTGAACCATACCTGGAAAATAGGGCTCAAGAGACTTGTAGGAATAGTTTGTTAACTACAGAATCATTAAAAGGCTTTCTGTTGAGTATGCACCATTGAGCTGGGTCAGCCTTGCTAGTTGTCTGTGGAAACAAAGATCCTACCAAACACACAGTCACATTTTTCCAGGTATCACTCAGAGACTGTGTGTGCTTCCCAGCTCTCTAATCATGGTCTGTTAAAATATGATCAGAACTGAAATGATTTCATTTTAAAAGACAGATGTCAACTGTGGAGAGGAATATCTGAAGTCATTGCTTATACCCATTAGTCAAGGATGCTTAGATTGTGAGTAACAGAAACTAACTCTCTCTAGCACATACAATGAAAAGGTAAGTTTTATGGAAAGACTAAAGGAATCTGATGAAAATATAAGAAAAGAAAGTACAATTGGACATGATCTCTTGAAGGCCCAGGATCTAGGTTCTCTGTGTCAGACTACATTTTCCCAAATGCCACAACAGTGCTTTACATCTCACATCCTCTTCCTGAACCCTGCCTCTTTCAGACCAAGAGGTGGCATCTGATGCCTTCTTCTCTTGAAACCATGAAGGCCTTTATATCTGCTTCAACACATAGAGGATCATCACAGATAAATGCTAGGAGACTTCCAAACCAGGTTATAAGAGGTAACATGGCTTCCATCTAGCCCTTTTTCTTGCAATTTGCTCTTTTAAAACCTTGAGCTCCTGGGCCAGCAAGATAGCTTAGTAGTCTAAAGCATCTGATTGGCAAGCTTAGGCAAGCATGCAGGGATCATGGTTCAATCCCTGGCACCACATGCTGTGCCAGTTCCACCCCAGGGTGGGCCGAGCTGCAAGCACCCACCAAAAAAATTGATCTTCTATGTAAGAAGCCCAGCTGTCCTGAAACTTTTATCCTAGAGCAGGCACTTGAAAAAAGAAACATCACAGAGCCCTGGATGCTTTAGCCCTCAGCTATTTGGGGTTTTCCCAGGCCAGGAGCTAGACATGTAAAAAGGAAGCCCTCAAGGTGACTCCATAACTACTACCCACTAGCAATCACATGCGTGACCTTAAGAAGAACCACCTGGGAAACCTGGGAACTTCAAGAGATGGCAGTAATTGATTATCATCGCAGCAATAATAAGTGGAACCTTCTCACTGTCTAGAGCTCTGTGATTTGTTTATCTGTTTCATTTCCTTCTGTCCAGAGATTAGGCTCATGCACTTGTCTATACCTATGGATCAGTACAGTTTTCCTACCATATTACAAGCTGCACAGATCTAATGCATATAAGAATCCCTTGGAAACTTTGTTAACAATCAGTCTGGTTCAGTAGTTAGGCAGTAAGGCATGCGAATCTGAATTTCTAAGAAATTCCCATACACTGTTGTTATTTGTCTGTATACTACCAGATTAATGTTTTCCCATAGACTGTCTGCACACAACACTCGATCTCACCTCATTTGAAAACAAAGTTTAAACCTCATGAGAACTTACCCCTAGATCCATCAGCATAACTTTTCCAAAAAAGATGAAAGAAAGAAAGAAAGAAAGAAAGAAAGAAAGAAAGAAAGAAAGAAAGAAAGAAAGAGCTCTGTCTATATAATCATGATACTGGTACATATGCTAGAAATTTTATTTTAAAAAATATGACCTGAAATAAAATCCAAAATCAAGCGTCCACATTTGTCCCACAAATATCTTTCAAAGGATCCCCATATCCAAGGTATAATCAAGGCTCTAACACTTTTGATAGTCTATAATCTTGCATAGTTTTTGTACTTTTTTTTTTTTTCATGGCCTGCCCTGGGGATGGGGTTGGCCCAGCATGTGATGCCGGGGATCGAACTGCGGTCCTGTGCACTTGCCTAAGCTTGTATAAGCAGGCCCTTTAGATCACTGAGCTATCTCACCATTTCCACCTTTTTAATAATGTCTTTTATAAGAATAATATTCTTGGAGAGTCCAGGTAAGTTGTCTGATATATATTGTCCCACAATCTAGATTTTATTGCTATCTTATGAACAGATTTTTACACTCTACCAAGTTTTGTATTTTCTATCAGTTTTACATTTCTGTCAAGAATATTTCGCAGACACTGATTATACACATCTTATTGCAGCACGTAGGGAATTTCATGATGCCACCTCCTCCCCACTTTATTCTGCTGTTGGGCTAGATAACTCAGGTTTTTCATAAGTAAAGAAAGAAATGTTGAAGGGAGGGGAGGGGATTGGGGAAAAAAGAATAAAAACATATTACATACAGGCACAAATTGCCTATGATGAATGTGATCATTATGCTTATCTAAAATGTACCAATAGGGGCCAGCCAAATAACTCAGCAGATTAAAGCACTTGCAAGCAGGCAAAGGGGCTGGGGTTTGATCCCTGGGCCAGCTGTGCCAGCCCTGCCTCCAGGGCACGCTGAGACAACAATTGAGGCTGGGCATGGTGGTGTGCACCTGTAATCCCAGCTCTTGGGAAGCTGTATGCAGGCACTATGAGTCTGATCTAGCAGTGAGATCCTGAACACCCTGTAGACCCTTCCCTAAAACTACTAAATAGATACATAAGTAAAATGTGCCAATAAAATTAATTTTTTAAGTACAAAGAAAAATTTCTAAGAGAGGCTATACATGATTTCCTCTCTCGTTGTATTGGCAAGAGCAGGCAACATAGTCAGTACTAATCTGCTCATTGAAAAAGGGAGATGGGTATCCTTTGATTTCCTTGAACAAATTACAATTTAATCCCCAAGGAAGAGGAATAAATTTACCTCTCCAGAAGTGGAGGTTTGCCCACCCATGGGAAAGTTGATTAACAGAAGCAACTACTAACCTGGATAAAATTGCTTTTAGACAGAAAACCAGACATATTTGCCACAATTACCCAATTGCAGAGCTAGTTAAAAGAAAAATTATTCTCTGATTTCTATTACAATGTAGCCTGCTGCCTTCTTAGAAGATTAAAAAATTTATTGCTTATAAAATACTTTAGAGGCCTACTATGAGAAATCCAATATTTATTTGCCCTATAAGATAAAAACAGAAATTTATTTTTTCTTATTTTCTTTTCAGCTTTTCTTAATCCATGGTTCTTCACACTGTGGTAAGAATATAGCCATATATATCCTTTACCAAAAGAATTTTTTTCCAAACATAATGGGCTAATCAATTTCACATGGAATAGGTTTGTGGAGTATAAACAGTAGGCTTTTAAAGCATTTTCCACTCTTATTCTTTTAAAAAGTTCTAGAGTCAGAAAACCAAAAGAAGTTGTAATTCCATCAGAAGATGCTAGGATTGTGAATAATTTTATGAAGCTTGTCAGAACTATTATGATGGTCATCCAAACCTCTTGAGTCTACAGAATTTGGTTGAATATTTGCAAAATGTGGTTTTACATGAGAATTCTGGCACTTTGGAACCTTTTTCCACTCCAAAACTAGATACAAAAAAAAAAACATCAAGTTGACTCGGAATGTCAGAGAAGATTTGTTTTCATGCATAAAATCAACTGTAGTATTTGTAGCAGGGAACCAGGGCCATCGGTTGTCCCAATCAAGCAGTACTTTTCTCCCAGCTGTAGTAATTTATTTTTCTGTGCCTTCAGGAGTAGTGGGATAGGAAATTCTCTACATCCTGTGATCAAAGATTTCAAATACAGCTATTTTACAAGCTGTACAGTGCATAAAATTTTACAATTTGAATCTTAAAATCACTCCTCCCATTTCCAGTTATGATATCTGCCCACATTCAAACCTACCTTTCCTGCACCAAAACTATTTCACCCCTATTTTATCTATATACAGAAGCCCACAGTCATCTCTGCACAGTCTTAAACCAAAGGTAGCCCCACACATTTCTAATATTTCAGAAATATTTTAGTAATGGAAGCTTCAATTTCAGGGCTCAGAGTTCTTGAAGCAAAGGAGAACAGGTAGGTAGGGAAAGAAAAGCAAAGCAATATCACAGGGAATCCTTACCTGTTATATAATTTGCCAAAACCGCACAATTTTGTATTTATTTATTTGGCACAGGGTCCCACTGCACAGCTCAGACTTGCAGAGATCCTTCTGTTTCTGCCTTTCCAGTGGTCAGATTCCAGGTGTGCACCACCACCACATGGCCTGTGTGACATGTCATGCTGGGATTGAACGGGGTCCTTGCACTCGCCAGGCAGGTGCTTAGACTACTGAGCTATCTCTCCAGCCCCTCACACTTCCAGCTTTAGACCTCACTACCTACCCATTCTGTTTTCTACAACCACTGACCTTGACATTCACCAGCCATGTCTTTCTTTGCTGTATGCTTGGCTTCAGTGGAATAGCACTTGTGGTTTTTCTAACCTTGTTTTACCCTGAAACAATCAAACAAAACAAAACAAAAAACAGGAGATAGCCAAATACCACACAGAACTGTGTGGTTATTTTTATATGAGACTCAAATGAAATTTCTACATAGATTTGTCATCTCTCCCATATGGTGAATAGGATAGTGGGAATGAGTTTTCAAAATGTAGAGAGATTTCTCAAAAGTATTATTCCAGCTATTTTGTTCTTTGGCATTTACCCACATACCCCATGGGAGGTAGATATGAAAAACAATATTTGACCATCTAGCTATAGTTACAGGCCACAGACAGCCAAGGGAGTAGAAATTTAAAAATGAATGAAATATGCAACTTTGCCCTGATTCTGTCTCCCTCAATAAACTCTGCTCACTACTTAAATCTAAGTGTTCCCTAGTCCTGGATAATTGACAGGCAGTGGGAGAAGGTAAAATCAAGTAGAAATTGAACACAGAATAGAAAAGCACTTCCTTTTCAAGAAAAATTCCATTTCATTGTGGAATGATGAAAATGCCCCATTCTTCTGTTTAGATAAATTCCAACCATGTTTACACTGATTTCCCCACAGGGAGAAAAAGAGCTTGCTTCTTTGAAAAGCCATTGACACAAAAAGACTCGAGTTCAATTTGGTTTCATCTTGAAGTAAAACAATTCTTTGTAAGGATTTATAAATAAGACAGTCATTAATTAAACTTCACAATATCACTTTGAAGTTAATACTACTGAATTCATTGAACCAGTGATGAGTCGCTGGCAGAGAAATTGCACAATTAGACTTGTTCAGTAAAGCATTTAAAGACTCAGGGAAAAATAATCCAGGTATTTTCAATGCCTCATTCTCCAGTTCAAATATTGTTCAGTTTACAATTAGTAATTCAGCATATAATTGCACTAGGGAGAATCTGTCCTAGCCAAGATAGAATTCTAAGTATAACCTAAGTAACATATTAGAGGGATCAGTATTTTCCATGTGACACGGACCTCCAGTGCTTGTCACATGTACAAAAGAGCTACCCAGGAAGTCCAGGGGCACCGCCGTCCCTTCAACAGAGCTGAACATTTTCTGCAACCCCTTCTGTGGTTCTGAGGCAACTTCTACCATTCCAATCAGGACTGCAACTGAACATTTCTGATATTAATGGCCCAAAAGCATCTCAAGTCTCAAAGGCTTTTCCCCCAAGGTCAGCGGGGCCAATGTGATGTAAGTTTATCTACCTCTGACCCCTCTTTCCACACCGTACCAGTATCTGCACACATTGATTCACTGTTGGTCTCTAGCTCTGGCCACTTTTTAGTTGTCAGATCTTTAGTCTGTCTTATTTGGACCTTCATTATAGTATTTTACCACTACCTTCAACATTCCTTTGTGTCTAATCTGGTCTTCTTCCTATTACAAAGGTTTCGTTTTTTTGTTTTGTTTTGTTTTCTTTGGGGTCTTTTACTATTTTGTCATGAAGAATATAATCAATGCCTGCCAATGGTCTTTTGGTCCAAGTCACCTCTGCCTCGTGCACTTCAGGGTGTCCACTCCAGATGTCAGCCTTCCTTACTCTCATCTCCTGCTCAGGCAAGCAAGGTCTTCGGTGTCTAGTGACATGAGCATGTTCTGCTACCTCTCTGTCCTTGTTTCAGTGACATGCCCCTCTGATCTCTTTTCATGCTTTTAGAATCATCTCATCCATTAAATTTTCACTGGCTCCATTTCTTATCCCTGCTGTCTTTGTGCAATTACACAGATTGTTCTACCAACTATATATCAGTATGTTCTAAATACATAACACCATATGTAATAGGGAAAATGCATTCAGTGCCACAAAAATACTATAGGTAAGTTAACATATGAGTTCAAAATTAGGAAAAAATACCTCAAGAAAATATGGGCAATCAGGAATTTATTGATTTCATGGAAGAAGTAGCTAAGCCTTTTGGACAAATGAGCCTAATAGAGGTAGGTATTTCACATGCTATAATACCAGCAAAGATATGGAGATGACAGAAAGGCAAAGGCATAAAACAAGGTGAAGTGCAAAGGCACTAAGTGCAGAGTATATAAAAAGATGTTTGGGTAAGATGTTTGAGTGCACGGCCTTAGAAAGATAGAATGCAGTGTCTAAACTATTGATCTGAAGCCACTGAAAGCTTACCATGCCAAGAGAGGTGAGCAGAACTGAACTCAATGCCACAAGCGAAAACAAAAAGACTTCTTAAAAAATTATTACAACCAACCCTGAAGAAATCATTGGGAACCTGAGTTAGGGTAGTGATCATGGATTCATGAGCATGGAAAGGAAGAAATATGAGAAAGAGTCCCAAAGTAGAACCAAAGTGATGACTGACAGAACCAGAGGATAAGAAAAACTTGATAGCAGAAAGTGATTCCAAATAATACACTGACATGAGAGACACTAAACATATAATTATTTCTTTATTCAGTCAACACCTACTGACTTAGCAGCTATTCTGTGTCTAGAGCTAGACTTGAAGTCAGAGAAACAATGGCAAAGGGAAATGTAGATGTCTGCCATGAGGGAGCTGCCTTCGGCAGGCATAGCTAGGTACACGGACAATGTGTTAGAGTTACTGTAACTGATGAAACCTCAGAATACAGAAGGAGCCCAAGGAGTGAGCAATTCGTGATTGCAAGAAGAGATCTTCAGGCAGCAGGTCACATGACAGCCAGCTGTGCAGGGTCACCTGCTCCACGATGGAACTGCTCTACTTTGAGAACATTATCTCCTACTCCGTGAGGCCTGGGTCTCAGCTTCTAATGAAACAAATAGTGACTTATATTGAGCTGTGACTTATATTCTTCACTATTACAAAAAGCATTATTTGTCATTTGCCCTAATATCAAGTAATGGTATCAGCTTATGTGACAATAGTGACAAGGAAGGAGTCAAGTCATTAATCCTTGCTTCCTCTCTGATTCTTTTGCTGATTAGCTGGCTGAACTTTCACAAGTACTTCTTTGGGCCTTAATATTCTCATTCACAAAACGGTAACTTTAAAATATTGTTTTGTTTATATCCAATTATGTTATAGAAGTAAAATATATAAAACAATTTATAAAACAAATATCATTGCAGAATACTACTAGTTCCATCTGTGTCCATGAATGTTTCCACAGAAAATAAATTATAAACTTCCATTAGATCATAAGTTGTTTTACTTAAAAAGGGGCTGCTAGGTAAATGAAATAGGCTAGAGGAATGGTGCTACACTTTAGGCCAAGTAACATGGAGGAACTGTTACCATATCTGTCCCCAAAAGAATAAGCAGTATATGTCACTATAGGAATCGAGAAAGAAAAAATAATACTAAGAATAATAAAATGATGCTCACAAACAATGGAGCAAAGATGAATCCTCAGAAATAAATTTTTCACTTACTTTTCACCTTGGACTGCCATCAGCTTCCAGAAAGCAGAAAAGATGCAATCCTATCCAGGCCAGCCACTGGTATCAGTGAACTAGACAGAGAGCATCATCAGAAATTCTGTATTAGTTAACTTCAGTGAACACAGAAATACCTGAAGAGCTTGTTAGAAATTAAAGCCCTAAATTCTACCCGAGACATTTAGATTCTCTAAGCTTAGAGAAGGAGACCAGCAATATACTATTTTACAGAGCATTTCAATGATTTTTATGCGAGTGGGCAGTGGATCACATCTTGAGGACACTGAAATAGAAATTTAATTTCTCTTTTAAAAAATTGATAAATGTATTTACTTGGTACAGGGTCTCTCTACACAGCTCAGACTCATAGTGATCCTACTGTCTCAGTGCCCTACTCCAGCACTGGGATTATAGGCATGTGCCATCTCATCCTAGTTATGGTAGCATGGCTTGCCATAACAGGGATTGAACCCTGGTCTTTGTGCTTGCCAGGCAGGTGCTTAGTCCACTAAGCTATCTCCCCAACCCTAAAAATTTAATTTTTAATTAGATAAATAACTTATTTCAAGGAGTTTCATTTAATATATGATGTCAAGCTGAATCAAGTTTTTCTTTTCTTTATTGGCCTAAGGGGGCACGGTGGGGGGCAGCAATCTTACCAGCAAGTTTAGACTACCCCATCAGGAAAGAGGACCTTTGATCCTCTTCCCAAATGACTTTACATCCTGCAGACTGTTTATGTGAAGATGTGAAGCAGGGGAATTTGCAATTTTGTGAAGACTCATCTGGCATAGTTTAGATGTGTTCTAAGATCTTCCTTTGAAGATCTTACAAATCAGCTCAGCAAAGAGAATTTGGCTACAATATTACATTTTCTATGCTTTTGTTGAATCAAATTGAACAAAATATTATTTTGTAAGAAACAGTTTTTTGGGCTGGCCAGATAGCTCAGCAGATTAAAGCACTAGCTTTGGCAGACACAGGGACTGGGCTTCGGTCCCGGGTGTGCCATGCTGGCCCTGCCCTGGGGCTGTGCTGAGAAGGTGACTGACACTGGGTGTGGGGGCACACACCTGTAATCCTGGCACTTGGAAGGCTGTGAACAGGAGGATCACTGCAAGTCTGATCTGTAGAGTGAGACCCTATAGACCCTGTCCTAAATACAAAGAAAAAAGAAAGAGTTTTTCATGTTCTCAGTATCCTGTTGTACTAGAAATCACTGCCTTTTCTCCATTATTATAGCCTAGTAGCCACCAACTGAGAATGTAGGAAGTGTTCAATGAGCATCGATGGCCACCATTTTATTACTGGATAGATGGAAAAAAATCATTTCACCTTAAAAGTCATTGCAAAGTCTGGTATATTTAAATAAAATGCACCTGTCTTTCAAAATAAGGAAGTTAAACTTCCGTTTGAAAGCAAGCCCAACAGAAGTTCAAAGAGGTGTTTAAAATTAGGCAGTTGCTGCACTTTCCAAGAGTACCAAGTGGGCCCAGGAAGGAGAACACCTCAGGTTGCATTCTGTCACTCCTCCCAGGCTCCCACCCACTGTTTCCTGTCTGTGCCATTGTTAATCAAAATAACTGAATTTTTTTAGGAAATGATTAACTTGCAAAGATGATGCAACAATGGAAAGCAGGCTTCTCTTTCTAAGAATATTCCTTGTTTCTGTCACAAATCCCCTTTCATAAATGTGTAACTCACAAAACCAAATCTTAGTACCTAGATTACACAGGTTTGAATGCATTTATTTCATTCCAGTATACATTGCCTGTGGGACACCTGCTCCCTGCAGAAGGCAATAAGCATCTTACACACACCTACACATACTCCTAGGCAGGAATCACAGCTGTTTTGTAATTTTTCAGTAACTATACCTCCTATTGTGGAACACAACCAAAATAGTTATGATCCATTAAAATTGGGCTGTGTGTAGATGATCTTTTCTGGTGACACCTTTAAAGTTCACAACAGAGAATAAGTAAGTATTTAATAATTTCCAAAAGCTTTCAGCATAGTTTGTCATTTCCTGAATATGAATACTGTCTTCAAGGTTTCCTTCCATAGAACAAAGAACCTATCACCACAGGATTATGAAATACTATTTGCTTCCTTTTTGTTTTTTTAAAGAAAGTAGACAGCTTTTGCTTTGTTTTGTTTGGTACTGGGAATCAAACTCACAACCTCATGCTTTGCAGTCAAATGCTGTGCCCCTGAACAATATCCCCAGCTCAGTATTTGCTTCCTGGATTACTAAATACATTCATTTAGTATGATGTTCTAGCCAATGAAAGGGAGTAATTTTAGCCTGAACATAAAGTTACCCAAACACTGATATGTCATTATCTTAAACTATCTGTGGTTAGTTAATTGTGATTAAATATGGTACTTATTATTTTCTTATGATTTCCTTGTTGGCATGGTTGTTTTCTGCTTCAAGAAACAGACAATCCAATTCCAAATGGATTTAAATATATATATATATATATATATATATATATTTTTTTTTTTTTTTTTTTTTTTTCTCACATCACAAAAAGCCCCATATAAGCAAAAATCAATAGTTGAAGGGAGGGGCCGGGGAGATAACTTCATGGCACAAGTGCCTGCCTGGCAAGTGCAAGGTCATGAGTTTGAACCTCAGTACTACAAAAAAAAAATAGTTGAAGAGGTTTTCGGGTTAGCTCAAGTGATTAATGCAGATTATGAAAATAACTCTGTTCTTTCCACATTTTTAATGTTGTAAAAATTTTTAAAGAGACGACAAAATAGAAAAAGAAAGAAACAAAGAAGGAATATAGAATTTTACTAAGCAAAATAATACAAATTTGACAGTGGTAGTTACATTGAATAATGTTGTTTTCAGGTTAGTTCTTTAGATTACCAGAAAACATACAAATTGGGAACTGTTCCTTAAACAAAGGACTTTGAATATATCTAGAACATGTAAATAATTTTTTAAAATCAAACACCCACAATTCAAAGAACCAATCAAAAAATGCTCATCTAAAATGAATATATACTTCTCAGATGAAGAAATACAAATGGCAAATAAATATATAAAAATGTGTTCAGTATCATTGGTCATTTAAGAAATGTCAGTTAAAACAACACTGAGGTTCCATATCACCCCAGAAAGAATAGCTATCATCAAGAAGTCAGCCAATTCTGGAGGCCTGTGGGGAAAAAGGAACCCTTCTCCATTGTTGGTGGGAGTGTAGACTGCTACAATCACTATGAAAATCAGTGTGGAGATTCCTCAGAAAGCTGGGTTTGTAAGTCCCATACAACCCAGCTATTCACCTGCTACGTATTTTTCCAAAAGAACTGGAAGCATACCACGGAGATATATGTGTACCTATGTTCATAGCAGTGCTATTTGTCATAGCTACATCTTGGAAACAACCCAGATGCCTCTCAACTGAGGAATGGATAAAAACAATGAAGTATTTTTACATAATGAAGTATTACCCAACTATAAAAAAAGTAAATTCAAGACTTTCATAGGTAAATGGATGCAACTAGAGACCACACATATAAGTGAAATAAATCAGATCCTCATCATATTGTCTTACTAGTGTGAGAACCTGAAAGAGTAAATAAAATCTGAAAGGTACAATTGAAACTGTGGAAGGAAAACAATCTGTTCTATGGGAAGGAAAAATTAGAATCAGGAAAAAGACAAAAGAAAGAAGGGGAAAAGATATATAGATATAGATAGATACAGGTATAGATATATGTAGGATAGCTTAGAGAGCTGTTGATTTCTACTGGTTTATTGAAAAGCACAGTTAATGCTTGATTTTTTCCTCCTTTTTAACTTCTCAACAATTTTGTAGGCTTATATCTGGTAATCTTTCTACATTTATACTCTTCAATCTGAATTTACAGAGACTGTAAAAGAACAATGTATCAGTTCGGTCTTTTTGAGAAACAGAACCAGGAGACATATGTACTTTTTTTAAGTAATTGGCTTGTGTTGCAGGAGTTGGCAAGTCCAATTCCCGAATCCATAGAGTAAGCTGGCAAGCTGGCTCTTCAGGAGGAACTGGTGCTGTGGACCTGAGGTAGATTTTCTTCAGTGAAGCTTCAACACTGCTCTTAAGCACCCCTGGACTGGTTGGAGAGACTCCACTCAGATTACCACAGATAACCTTCCTTACTCAGAATCAACATACATAAAATGCCTTCACAATAACATTTTCGATTAGTGTTTAATTGAGTAAGTGGGGACTGTAGACTAGCCATACTGGCACACAAAATTTACCATCAAAGAGTGTCTTCTTGGGCCGGCGAGATGGTTCAGTGGTCTAAAGCGCCTGCTTAGGAGGGCTCAGGCAACTGCGGGGACTGCAGTTCGATCCCCGGCACCACATGCTGCACCAGCGCCACCACCAGGGCAGGCTGAGCCAGCCACAAAATGAATAAATAAAGAAACAAACAAACACAACAAGCAAACAAATAAATAAATAAATAATTTTTTTTTTTTTTTTTAAAAAAAGAGTGTCTTCTTGTACAACTCTTTTTTAAGAGCAGAGAAATCTTTTCCAGAAGGTCCTCAGCAGAATTCTCAATTTTCATTAACCACTCTTGGAAATCAATACCTTATAAGAAAAATGAAATCAGGCTTGGTTTAAATCATTTGGGTTGTTGCTGAACCATATGGGCAGCTGTATACATAAAAACTGAATTTAGTCTGCACCACGGGAAACAGGAGAAAGTCCTTGAGTAAGTAAAGAATATATCTGGTACACAGTAGGCACTCGATAAATATTTCAATGACTAAGTCAAGGGATGAGTGATGATGTGCACTAAAAATAATGAGTGTTCATATTTTCTTTCTTTTTTAATAGATTTAATTTTATTGTAAAGAGTAAAAATAGCAGAAACAAAGATAGAAAAAACAGTATCAAGTAAGAGTACATATAGTACAGAATTTCAAGACAAGAACAATTTAACAATGGTTGCATTTCACGTTTTCATCATCAAATCAGTTTAGATCAACAGAAATAGATATATAAGACTGACAAAACAATTGAATGTTCATATTTTCATCAGACATCTTGAGACAGGTAAACAGTGCATGCATTGTATGCGCGGCATTTGCCTCTATTTGCGTTATATTTCATTAAAATCTTTGCCATACACTGCTAAGTCTTACCACTCATGACTATGAGTGCTATGTGCACTCTAGGAGCTGCACTGGGAAAGGAGGGCAAAGAAACATCATTTTAAATGTGTAAAAGCTTTTCTTCGAATATACATAAACCCTTAACTCTTTGGGAATCTAAGATGACAATCAGATAAAGCAGAGAACCTTACCTGAAGATTATGGGTTGTTCACAGGAATGTGAGGTTCACTCAGAAAAAAACTACTTTTCTTGTTGCCCCGTTACTGGGAGGTGAAGTTGGAGATATGTTCTTCACAGTAATTAAGAACATAGAGTTAGTCAAAGACTTCTCTTACAGAGTTCTTTGTTCACATTTTGCTTTCCTGTCAAGGCTTCTTTGACCAAGAGTCTGAGTTCATGTCATGGGATATAGGAATATGGCAGAGATAGGTAACTAGGATAGTGCTTTCTCTCACACTGGTGGGCACACAAAACCACAGTGACTTATTTTTACTACTTTTTATAACAAAGAACTATGTTATGTTCCTTTCGTACTAGCTTTTCAGGGAGAAGGAATGTTTTAACTTGTCAAGAAGAAATTATTATGATCCAACTGACTAGAATGCAACTTTATGTATTACAATGTTATAGGAATGCAGGCTGTGCTCTTGTGGCTAAGGGGAGTGTCTGACAAGTTCCATCTTCTTAGTCACCTGGAAAAACACCACATCCTCCAGTTTCATCTCCCTTCCTTCTCTTTGAGCCCTGCTCAACTCACTGCCATGTATTATATTAGTCTTGTAATCTGACACAGTACTTTTTTTTTCTTATATCTGTTTGGTTTCTTCCCCCTGAAAAATAGGAAGAACAGTGGGTTTTTGTGATGTCTTTTAAGGTCGTAGACAGCTTTTTCTAATATCAGTTTTTTCTCCTACAACATAATATCCATGTGGTCAAGAATGATATTTTTACCTTTTTCTTTATTCATAAATGTTAACTGTTGAAACAAAGAAATAGCCATGTCAGTTAAGGCTATCTACCAAGCCTTTTCTTTTCTGGTTGTCCTTTTATTTGTTAGTGCCTATTAATTTTACAAAATGTCCACTTTTAGTGTATATATTTTATCAGAGCCATCTTCCCTAGTACCTTTCCTTATATCCCCTCTTCTTTCCTGTTTTCTTTTCCTAAAAGTAATCTCCCTTCAATCTTCCAGGTTATTTCTTAGATTTCACAATTTAGAGAGAACATGCAGCATCTGTCTTCCTATCTGGCTTATTTTTCTCAACATGATGATCTCCAGGACCATCTATTTTCCTACAAGCAACAAAATTTTGTTCTTCTTAATGGCTGAATAAAACTCTGTTCTGTATATTTTGTTGCTACCTGTTTTACTGTTGTTGGGCACAACCACACTGGCCCCATACTGTGGCTGTTGTGAGTTGTCCTCTGATAAGCATGCCAATGTAGGGATTGCTACAATATGCTGGTTTAATTCTTCATAGTATATGCCAGGGAGTGGTATAGCTGGTCAAACAGCTAGAGCTGTGTTTTTTGCTTTTTGAGCAACCTGTATCCTGATTTGAATATGGGCTGCTCTAATTTTGTTCACATCAACAGTACAGAAGGATTCCATTTTCCTCACATCCTTATTAGAATTTATTGGCTTTTTTTATGCTCTTAGTGATAGCCATTCTGACTGGCAGAAGACTGAATTTCACTGTAGTTTTGTTTTGAGTTGCCTTAATGGATTATAACATGGAACATTCCTTCATATATTTATTGGATATTCTCACTTTGACCCTTGAAATGTATCTGTGCAATTCATTTTCCCATTTACTGACTGGATTATTTGATTTATTTTATGCTAGGGTGCTTTGTTTTATTTTTTCTACTTTTTGTATATTCTACTACTCTGTATATTCTTTGTATATTCTAATACTCTGTCCAAAGAATAAGTGACAAAGATTTTCTCCCATTCTGCAAGAGGTCTCTTTATCAGTGTACTTGTTTCCTTTGCCAGGCAAAAATTTAATTTTATGTAGTCCTATTTGTTGAATCTTACTATTATTTCCTTGCTATTGGAGTCCTATTATAGAATCCTTGGCTTATGTGGCTTCAAGTATCTCTACTACTTTTCCTTCAGCAATTTCAGAGTTTCAGATCTGATACTTACGTTTTGATCTATGTTGTATTGATGTTTTAAAGTGAAAAATAGGGATCTAGTCTCAATTTTCTATCAATGGACAACCAGTTTTTCCAGCACTATTTATTAAAAGAAGCTATCTTTTCTCCAGCAGATATATTTAGCTCCTTTGTTCAGCGTCAGAAGGCTTAGGTTGCATGGGTTGTTTCTGTGGCCTCTGTTTTGCTCCTCTGACTTATATGTCTATTATTATGCCAGTACCATCATGCTTTTGTTACTGTGGCTTTGTAGTATGATTTGAAACTGAATATTACAATGCCTCTTGCCCTGTTCTTTTGGCTTATGATTGTTTTGATGATCTCAGGTCTTTTGTGTTTCCGTTCTGTGAAGAATGATGTTGTTGCTTTACAATGAGTTTGTAGGTTGCCCTTGATAACATAGCAATTTCAAAAATATTAATTTTTCCCATTGATGAACATGGTGGGTCTTTCATCTTCCAGTTTCTTTTCCAATTTCTTTCTTTGATGCTTTCAAATTTTCACTGTAAATATCTTTCTTCTCCTTGGTTAGAGTGATCCCTAGTATATTAGTTAGGGTTTCCTAGAGGATATATATACGGTATATATAAGGTGTATATATGATATATATCATATATATATGGAACCCTGGTGACAGACATCCAAAGGTGATGTGGAAGACTGCAGCTTCTCTGAGTTCTAGCAGCAGTGATGTTTCCTTCCTTCTTTCTACTCCATCCACATTACAAGCCAGCGTGTCCGTGTCACCCACACCCAGGGTGCATCTTCCCTCTTCAGTAAGTTCAGCATCCATACACCCAGAGAAGTCTAAGCCAGTCTGTTGGGTTTTTCTTCTTCTTAATCTTTTTTATTATTATGTTTAATTAAAAAAAACAATGTATAACAATGTGACAGTTTCAAAACACATTGTTAGTACATTTCAATATTTGATACAATGCATATTATTGTCCTCCTATTAGTTATACAGAGCCCTTGGTGTAGGTGTTATAATTTTTCAAATCATTATTGGTACAACCAAATTTCTTCTCATTGAACTAAGAGAAAGTAGTTGTATGCATAATCCAATGTTCGATAATCACAGTGGGTTATTGGTAAAACTGGCAATGTTAGAAGCTGTTGATTTAAGCCTTTTACAGCTCATCATTCTAGTCTAGCTTTCCATTTTATGTCTTGTGGTTAAACTTTTCTGCTGGGTGGTTAAGGGTAAGGTTAAGTATGACCTGTATGGCAAAACATGTAACTTTTGTATCTCTCAAGGTCAGTAAAATCTCCTCAGGATTTACTTTGAAACTATGTACAGTGCTTTGTAGATCTGTTATCAGCGTCAGCTGTCTGGATGAGTCATGGCTATTGCTTGACCAGTTTGCTCTCTGTGAAAGCCTGAGAGATGTTTTCTCTCTAGGTGACTCTCCTTAGGCACAAGGGCATTACTTCTTTAAACTGACACCACAATTAGCTGTTATACCCAGGCTTTTTTCTAAGTCATTATGAATGAAATTCTTTTCCTTCTTGCTTTTTCAGCTAATTCATTATAAGTGCATTAGGCCCTTGTCGGTGGGTTAGCCTTTAGAAGTACAGAGGACAGAAGGAGGCTTTTAAGAGACATTTATTTTGAAAGAAATATTTCAGAGACCTATGACTTTCCTTGTCATTTTCCAAATCTGAAATAAATTTTTCATAAATTCAGTGCTAGTGGGACAAGAGCTATAAGATAATTTACTGGATTGTAAAGGAATAGTAGATATTTTTCTGGTGGTATACATGGTAATCCATAGAGAAAAGCTTGAACTATTTTGTACTTTAAAAATTGACAGTAGAGATGTGCAGTCATGCTAGGCAGTGAATGTGATCTGGGAAGTAGAAATTTTATGTATGGTACATCACCACTCTACACAGCCCTGAGAGGTGTGGGGAGTGGGAAGCCTTGCCCGCCTCTCCTGTTTGTAGTTTGACTTAGAGTTTTCAGTGGCAATACAGGTAGCTGCTGGCAAATAATTAGGCAAACTTACTGGAATTAGACCTATACATAACAAAATAGTGCCCAAGTTTTGATGTCTGTAAAGTCATTGTGCATATATATATGTGCATGTATGTGTATGTATGTACGTGTGTATGTGTGTAAGTTTCTATGTTCCACAGGACTTGGAGTTCTGGAGTTCTGTTGTTTTCAGGATTTCTTCTATTGAATGAAATTTGCATCTCCAAAGACACTACTGAGGCAATTTTGTTCCTTAAAATGAAGCCCAAATCTGTTACTGTAAATATTATATCATGTTCTTTTAGGAAAACATGAGCTAATACAGGTGAGAAAGTGCTACCTAAGTAGAAGTTTGTTATTATTTCATGATTGTGATAAAATTTGTCATAAAAATTTTGATTGAATAGCAACTTATATGACCAAAAGACCACTTCCACTTTAAGTTTACAGTTTCATCAATTTGTTGTGCTTTAAATTACCTAAGTGTCAAACAATAGTTCTTACACTCATCATTCAATATATCATTAGAGTAAAAATAATTTGATTGGGCTTAACCTAAAAGGTAACATAGACAAAAGGTATATTTTCAGTTTGGGTTGAGTAAAAGACAGATTCTTGGGAAAATGTTTGTAAAAGTTTGGAATCTGCCTGCACCCATAATTCTCATTTGCTGTCCTTGAGTTTCCCACTCTTAGCTGTTGCTCATGTTTTATAGGAGCCTGTTAAGGAATATTCCCACTGATACCAGGCATATCCATGGGTGCCACACATGGTCAGGCCCTAGAAATTTGAAGAACTTAATGGTCACTTTAGTTTTAGACATTTAGTACCTTTAAAAATGAAGAAATCCCACACTATGGTTAACAAAATTGAGTTATTTTTAAATATTTACAAATCAGTGCCCTTAATAAACAGGAATAAGTACAATGATTCAATAAACAGCCTATTTTCATAGAGAATGCCAAAACTCTGAACAGAAGATTCTTCCTACACACAGCATACAGAACCCTTCAGGTCTCTGGGCACCCTGGTCTGTGTGCTTAGCTTTCTTAGGACCCACTGTGTGGTGCACTGTGACCACATACAGGCAGCTTCAGCCTCAGCCACTGCTGGCTGCCAGAGGATGATGTGAGCTGCGGTTTACAACTAGAAAAGCCGCTCTGTCTCCCAACCTATTCTTGGCTGCTGATGATTTTTTCAAATTGATTCTCTCACTTTGAAGATTCTTTTCACTTCAAAACAAAAGCCCAGGCAAACGGATGCTAAATTAGATAATCTATAAAGCAACCTTGGACTGGAAAAGAAGTTGGTGTTGCTATTTTGTCCCAGGCTGCACAGCTAACACTCAACCTCCTAATAGAAGTAAAACACATTACTACATTGACTGGGGAGAAGAGAGAGAGCTATAGTCACAGCAGTCAGTGTTTCTCTCCTGAGAAACTCCGTGTTGAGAAGACAAACATGCATGCTACTCAAATCTCACTCCCTATTTGCACTTCATAATGCCCTCATGTACCTGAGGACTATTTGGCCTAATGGGTTCTTCCCCAACCCGCATTTCACTCTCCATGCCCTTTATATCTCCCGTCTCACTAACCACTCAGAGCAACTGGAAGAAACTCAGAGATTAAATTGTGAAAAACAAGCCTCATCATAATGGAAAATCCAATTAACTTTAGATACTGTAGCTGCATAACAGCAGCGGCACTGTAATTTTGCCTTCTATGAAAATGGTTTAGATGTTCATTAGGTAGCATGTCAAAAATTAAACAATGCCAGCTATTTTCCTGATCCTGATATCTAGCATTATCTTGAGAATTGTAGTAGAAGAATGACTGCTGATATACATTTTAACTAGATATAATTGCTAGAATCTTTATTTTGTTTTGTTTTGCTTTTCCTATTTTATCTTTCCTTGTGTATCTTAGTATAAAGGAAAATAATTATCTTTGGAGCACCCAGACTGAACTGCTGTTCAACGGTTTGGAGATTGTGAAATGATGATGTTGATAATGTTCATGTCATTTTTAGCTTTCCTAAGTGAAAACTGATATTAAATAGCAATATTATCATGCTTACTCTCTCAGCTGCTTTGTGGGAGAAGAAAATGATTGTTATCCCTGCTTACAAGATGGAAAATGAAAGGTTAGATGACTTGCTCAAATTTTTCTATGAGATTCTTGGTAAAGCTGGAAACAAAAGCCCAGCCAAGTCCTCAGCCATGGAACTATGCCTTGTAACAATAGCAAAGCTGCAGGTCCCTGGTTTTCTATTGCATGCACTGTCATTATTCATTTGAACAGATTTGACTTAATTGCTTTCAGTAAAAATATGCATTGTTTACCACAACATTATGAAAGATGATGGAAGCATCACAGTCTTCCTAAGGGTTAAAATTGTGTCCCAAATACAAAATAGAGAAATAGTAACTAGCATACTACACATATGAAAATTATATGTCTTTTGCAAGTAGGCAAAATATAAATCATAGATGGACGTCTGTGCATACTTAGAAGTACACAAGTGGTATGGAAGTTACAGGAAATTACATTTGGATGAAAAAAGGGAAAGCAAGGAAAGCAAATGAAACCGGAGGAATATTGTAATTCACTTATTTCCTATGTAGTTTGTTTGGATTTAGCCATTGTGCCCTTCCCCTGATAGATTTCTCTGCTTAAATGGTGTATTCAAGACATAAGGAACTTTGCAACACATGCAAATTGATGCACACATCCCCCATTCCCTGGCATCAAACTTGAATCAGTCCACAGTGGGATCTTGAACTCTGCATTTTTAGCAAGACTTGCTATGATTTGGAGCCATGTTTTTTGACTATGCAGTAGGAAACAGTTTTGCAATCAGATTATTCACCAGTTTTAAAGAAAAAAAAGCACCAACTTGGGAGAAGTGGACCACAGATGGTGGTCTTCATAACCTCTATTTTCCATGTGGTAACATAAGACAGGAAGAAGAAAAGAAAAGAGAGGTCTGAGTAATTAACTGACATAGCCTTCTTATAGGTCTATGTGCTTGGCACAGCGGCATCTGCGTACAGCAGAGAAATCTGATTCCTGCCCATGCTTACATTTCCTCTGATCCTCGTATTATGCTCTGCCTAGTATAAGGCTGCTCTCACTTTGTATTTATGAATATTTCGAGGTTATATTTAGCTATTCCTAGTTATTAGATGCCTACATTTCTGTATACAGCCCACAAGGTTTTATTTTATTTTATTTTATTTTTTAGAACTACAGAAATTCATGCTAAAGAAAACTCTTAATATTAGGTCACTTAGTCAATTAAATCTTTTCTTACCTAATGCAAGATTATTCCCCACAGTCCTGTTTCTAGCACTCTGTTTCCTATTTTTAAATGTACGAACCAATGGTGACTCTGCCACTCCCCTCAGGAGACCATTATCCTGGCTAACCACGCTCAGCGTCAAGGGGCTTTCCCTAGTAATTAGCTCCAACTTGCTATTTCTTCCCTTTGCCATTACCCTTAGTTATCAATTCCCTTGTAACAACATTATTTCTCTCACATTAGTTATATATTTTTAGGAAGTGTCTACTCTTTCATAAGCCACTCTTAAAAGGAGCTGAGCTTCTTAGTACCAATCCATACCTTAATTAGTCACACTGCTGAAAGATGAGGGTAGAGTTAACAGAACCATTTGCTGGCTTCTCTGTTTTGAGAAACAGGCTGCATTATCTCATGCCTGCGTCTTTCAACCTTTCCACATTGATTTTAACAGTCTGAGATCACCCTCCCATGCAAAGCAATGTCTCTTTAAACATATTATGTCTAGGTCAGATGAAGGTATTTAAAAAAAGGGCCACTTCATTATTTGAGAAATGAGGGGTAAGAATACCCACTTCATTCAAGATCTAGGAACATTAAATGATATCAGGTATGCAAACAATTTGGCAAAAACTCTAGCATGCAGTAAACATAATAAATCACAAGGGATGTTTATGCACTACAGTGAGTATAGATTTGCAAGCCAAATAAACTTCATTCTATGTGTAGATTTTTCACTTGCTGCTTGTATGACCTTATCAAAATTTACATGCAATTATTTATTACATAATATTTCATAGTTTACTGGGCTGAGAATTCCCTAAAAGGAAGTATTTTATCCTATCCATCTTTATGCCGAGTGTATCAAACTTAAGTGTAGTACATCAATTTAAGTCATCTAACAGTTCTGAGCCTCAGCACTGCAATCTGTAAAATGCTGGGCATTGATGTTTCTGGGTGTCAGACATGTTTGTATGCTGACTTATACCTTCTTAGATGGAACCACTTTTGTTCTGCTGCTGCTGCTACTGCTGTTCCTGCAGTACCAGATGTGCTCAAGGATAGGCTGATGACAGCTCCTCTCTGCCACAACTTGAGTAATCATGCAGTCATTCAAAGGTGGCTGCAGAAGGTCTGCAGCTTCCATCACCCAAGCATTGGTTTTCAGGGGAGAAATCTGGCAGTCCCCACTGAGATTGGGATGCACTATTGGCATCTAATAGGCTGAAGTCATTATAGGGTGTTGCTAATGTACAGCCTATAAGACACAGAACAGGGGCCCACCAGAAACTCATTAGACTCAGAAACAAGGCCCTGCATGTGAGAAGAACTTCATCCATCAGAAAGGTCTTGTGTGGAAAACTGCTGCAGAACTCCCTGCAGAGAGTCTAGAGACAAGACTCACCCAGCTGATCCAGCAGCAGAACATCTTGCCAGAGTGGCAGAGCAGGTTTGCCTCCAAGGACTGCAGCAGGAAGAAGTGAAGCTCAGAAGCCAGGCCCAAGCCACACCCACCTGGACGACTTTGAACTTGGTAGATCCAGATCTGGTGCTAAGATAAGAACTCTACCAAAGTTCTGCAACAAAGGCCAGAAAGCAGGGCTATGCAAAATGACAAAGAGAAGGAACAAAATGTACTCTCAGGCCCCAAGCCCACCCAAAACAAGTGCAAGAGATAATAGCATAGAAGAAATTGAAAATCACACACCTGAAACCTCTGAAATAATAGCATCTGAAATAAAGAAACAACTGCAAAAAGGCATAGAGAAAATCAGATCAGAAATAATTTCTGAAGTAAAAAAAGAAATGATAGCAACAGTAAGAGAAGTATGAAGTGCTTCTAAAGAAGACATTGATGAAAAATAGAGGAGAACAGAAAAATGATGGAATCCTTAAATGAGCAATATAGGAAAGTAATAGAATCTATGAAGCAGATTCAAAGTGCTGCACAAGAACTTAAAATCTCAATCACAAGCTTGCAAAACTGTTTCAATGAAAGTGAAAATAGACTTTCAGACCTTAAAAACGTGATTGCAGCTAGTGAAGAGGTAAGAAAAGATCTCTTAAAGACAACTAGGATGCAAGAAAAAAATAATTCAATACCTGCAAGATGATGCAATGTAAGACTAATAGGCATGAATCAGAAAGAAGGAGTCTGTACAAGTGATATAAAAAGAATATGGGCAGAAGTAATAGCAGAAAACTTCCCAAATATGGGAAAACAATTTGACATTCAGGTAACCAAAGAATATAGAACTCCAAATAACATCAACCCAATTAAAACCAAACCTAGACATATAATAATCAAGATCCTAGAAATTCAGCACAGAAACAGCATACTAAAAGCTGCTTAGAGGAAAGAAACAGATCACACTTAAAGGAAAACCCATTAGAATAATGGCAGATTTCTCTTTACAAACCATCAAGTCAAGAAGAGCATGGAGCAAAGTACTTCATGTCTTGCAAGAAAATTCCAACCTGGACTGATATACCCTGTAAAACTCTCAAGTTCAATGGAGAAGTGAAATAATTCCAGGACAAAGAACAACTAAAGAATTTCATGATGACAAAGCCAATTCTGCACAGTTTACTAAAAGATATTCTAGAGAGAGATCAAAATGACCACAATTCCATGAAAGAGAATGGAAAGAACCCACCAGATAGGGCAAACAATTAAACAAAGGAGAAACAGAAGTATACAAAAACAGCCTTTCAACTATTTTGTATACAACAGCAGGATATTTCCATTAGCATATTCTACAAGTGGTCTTCAACTACACCCTATGGGTCATGATTCTGTCTGGTTCTACAGGGTGGATATCAAGGAAATAGCAGTAGCTCAGTCCCACAAGTGACACCTGACCCCCAATAAGCATCATGGACACTGTCCACATCCACAACATACTAGAACTTTTGTGATATCCTATCCCAAAACTGTTCTTGACATATATTTGCCATTCCAGTATTTATGTAATGTTTTATTCTTAGTAATTCTTTACTACTATGAAAACTTTTTCTTAGTTGATATCTTTGTATATATTAACCTATTCAAATACTATGTGAGTATTCTGAATTTGTTACAGATTTATACATATGATACACAACATTCTGGCCTCTAAGTTCAACTCACAATTTGATTTGAATTTTGGAAGATTGTTTTGAAATATTTAATTTAATTTTAATTAGTATTCAATTAAT
>PVKN010009122.1:0-24186 GCA_004027915.1 Capromys pilorides
GCTCCAGAACACTAGTGTGTCTGCAGGTTTAAATTATTGTTCATCCTCCAACAATTATCTGAAATACATATTGGGGTGTTCAGTATTCTAATTTCTTATGAAGTAACAGAGCATGTACTACTGATGTAGCACATTTAAGGGACAGATTTCCCTCTATATCAGTCATTCATTATCAGATATTGTTGAATGTTTTCACATCAAAAAACAAGAGGATAAGAGAGCTGCATTTATCCTTCATTCATAATTACCTGTTGACTTCGCAAGATATCCTTAACTAAAAGTAGGACTGCTTGCCCATTTGTGCCTTAGGAAAGTGATCATCAGTGCCTACAGTTCTAAAAGACCTTCCTCAACGCCATCAATGGATCCTGATGTCACTACTTAAACTGGCCATCAGCCAATAAATGTTGATTATTAATAGATAAAAATTAAATAAAGTATTATCTTGCTGATTCTGCCATAGTTACAAAGAATGAAAATTGAAATTAATAGTTGGTTATCAGTTTTGGTTTTGGTTTTAGTGCTCAGGGGATGGCATATACCTAAATTTAATATTTAATAATGTTAATAATAATTTGAAAGAAAATTGTGTCATAAATTTGCGCATGTCCATTTTTGAGTATTGCATTATAGACAAGGATTCTGTAACATACTAATATTAGAAAGTACTTGGTAAAGAGCATGTGAAAATGCTTCATGCAATGTTTGCTGCTCTTCTGTTGATCTGAAGTTACACAAAATAGGTACTCATACAAAAACAAGTGATCTATGCAAAAGAGAGAATGAAAGGACATACAACTGTGGCCTTATTATTTCTACTGGCAATGAACATCTCCTTTATTTAAATTACTTAATTTTTTTCTAATTTTTTTTCAGAGGTAGAAATTAATGACCGAAGAAATTATCCAGTTTGTACATACAGCAGACAGTCTAAAATTTCAAACAAAAGTAGGTAAGAAACTAAAAGTAATAACAGACCAGAAAACTAAAGTTCAACTTCTTCTTTTCATCTAAAACAAGCTATCTGGAAGCACCTTGGTTCTTGAGTGGGATAAGAATTGATGCAAACGGCTCATCAGAATACCCTGGTACCTGATCAAGAATCGTCAACACATTTTCTCCTTGGATCAGCTACAGATGGTGTCCAGGCATTGCTGTGCAGGTCCAGTTGTGCTGCTGGCTTCAGGCCACTTGATAAGCACAAGCGTCAGTGGAATTCTGATTTGACCCCAGCCTGGCAAATGGTGGTCTCCAAACAATGGCCCTGAATGGCTAAATTAAAAGGAGCAGTGACCTGGGCATGAAAGCTGAGACCAGAAAGCTCTGCAGCCTGGTCTTCCAGATACTCCATTCTAGATCTGGGCCTGAGCAGGATCTACCTGCTAGTATAACTCATTCCTCCTCCGATCCTCAACAGGGAGCTGCATTTGTTTTTCCCATGAACTTCCCAAGAGGCAAATCTTTTCCAAAGGAGGATAATCATATTCTGCGAATGGAGAATTTCCCTTGAGCTTGGTACTAGTCTTGAATTGGAGAATGTCAGTTGACAGATGAAAGTTTGATTTAGTGTGAGCAACAGGCTTGATGGATATATACACATTAATGAAGGACAGTGACAAAGCACAGGAGTGGAGGAGGAAATTCTTTCGGAAATCACAACACTCAAAGAGCCGTTTGGACCGACTTGTAGGCATCTTTGCAGTTAATAAAAAAGCTATTTGAGAAAATAATTCTGCAACAATTTATGATCATTTTCTCTTGTGCCATTTTTCTCTAAATACTCATTCTGACGATGATATTTTTTGTATGACCAACAGCAAGAATTTCTCTGGCTCTGCAACAAAAACAAACAGCAAAACAAGTGAGCAGCAGAGAGTAAGGAATGAGGATCATACTCATTTGAAGGAATTATAGTTGGGTATCTACTAAATAGTCATACACTTTCCATGTGGTTGACCACAGGTGCTGCTTTATAGGCCATACTTACTGCTATATTATGTTGAACAACCTGAAAAAAAAGTTTGACAGTGTTCTGATTAGCTATAATTCTGTGATCTGTCACAAATAAAGAAGCACATGTATTGTTTGGAAAGATTTTAAAGGTATAGAACTCTACCTCCAAAAATAGTCCTGTAATTAGAAATTTATTCCTTTTGCCCTAAAGCAGTCTTGTCTGTTTAATTGCCCCTGAGAGAAATACCATGGTAAGCTAAGGAAGCCAACTTGCTGTCTTCCTGCTTCAACTGCCCAAGGTGTCAAAATTACAAAGCATGCACCACCAAAACCTTGGGAAGAAAACTTTCTTAAATGCATTTTACTCTTTGTCTTATTTACATTTATTTATTATCTATTTATTTATGCATTCGGTACAGGGTCTCATTACTCAGCTCTGACTCTTGGTAACCCTCTTGTTTTCAGCCTCCACAGTGCTGGAATTATATGTGTGCACCACCATGCCTGAACTTGGTGGCTATCTCAGTGTGCAGGGGGACAGGGATGGGGCCCGCACAGCATGTGGTGCCAGGAATCTATCTCATGGTCTTATTTAATCTTCTCATGATCTGAGCTTCATTTTTCCAGTGAGGAAGTGAAAACACACAAACATTTAACAAATTTCTCAAGAATACTTGTCTGCTAACTGTAAGAGCTGGGGTCTAACTTTTTCTTCCAAGGTTGCTCTGCTCCTAGCAGGGCAAGCTGAAATCCCAGAACCATGACCCAGAGAGGGGAAGAGTGGGGGTTGCAGGCAGGACAATGCAGCAGAGCACAGGAAAAAGACAGTGACTATTTTCAACCATGGTGTCTGCCTTCTGGAGCCTTTACACATTTGGCCCAACAAAAATTTTATATTGTTAATGATTTTTTTCAACTCAATAAGGAGGTAAATCAGTACAGTAGCTTAGCTCCAGGGCTCTGGATTTAGAGCAAGATCTAGATTTGAATATATTTCCTGCTTACTAAGGGTGTGACCTTAAAAATATTTCACTTTTTTGTTTTCTCCTGTTCCCCTAAGACCGAAGGAAGAATGTTAACCGAGCCTTCTTCATAGAATTCTTGTGATGATCAAATGGAATGCTGCAGATAAACTGCTTCACACTTGAGACTGAGGCAGAACAAAGGCACCATTGGCATTTGCAGTTATTATTTTTCAACAGAGAGGCAAGACAGTGCTAGGCTCTACGGACAGGGCCTTCTTAGGAAAGGACACACCACTGATTCTTGGTTTTTAAGACCATTAGGCTTGTTGTTATGATGATATTTGAAACTTTCGTGTGTGTGTGTGTGTGTGTGTGTGTGTGTGTGTGTGTGTGTGTGTGATTTTTTTTTTTTTCTTCCCATGTGGGGCTTCTTGCCAACTCATTACAGTTCTGGCACCTTTCTTTCTCTGAATGAGAAGCAGAAAAACATTTTTGCTGCAATTTTCTCAGAAGAGGGTCAGAGTGAGATAGGGAGAAAGAAAGTGCCTGGAAGGGCTACTGGATCTGGAAGAAAGTTGATGTCAATTTCTGCCTCTTCTGGAAGAATGGTCAAATGTTTCAGAGGCTCTCTGCCATTCCACACTGGTGTGTCTGAGAGTACGGGTGGGAAGTGTCAGTAAAGGCCAAGTAGGAAACAATAAGTTTCCCCAAGGTGCTCAACTCATTACTGTGTGAGAGGGTAAAAGTAAATGGCACAGGGGAAGGGCACCTTGCCGTGTCCCTCAGAAAGTTCACTCGGCCACAGAGGGACATAGTATCCAGTAAGAAATGTGATTATGTTCCAGGAGCTGTAGTTTTGCATTAAGGAGAATAAAGGAGGAAAAAGAGGATCACCCTAAAGACCTGAATGTTGCCAGGGTTGGGGGTGGCCAAAAAGAGGAGGGGAAGGGAAAGGGGTCCAAGACACAAATGATACGAAGCTGAAACACCCAGGAGAATCCCTACCCCTTAGCTTGTAATAAGTCAGCTTTTGTTCGGTTGGCTTTTGAGTATTAAGCACTCAGTTCATCTCCATTGATTTGTAATGAGGCTGGGAGGCTCACAAAGCCTTAATCAAGCCAGGATCCTTTTAAAATGAACTCTTCTGCGAAGAGAGCTGGCAGATAGCATCTGTGGGTGAAGTGAGTTGGAGAGAGCTCACTGTCCCCATTGTGAGCCTTCTACCATGGAAGAGAATGGGATGGGGGCTTCATTAGTATGATAAAAACAGACAGGCCAACTTTTCATTAGAAGGATGTACAAATCCACTCTGCTTGGCTCTCCTCCTTTCCATTACAAAAGCATTATTGAGTTCTGGCTTATGAGACTCATTATTCCATGCAAACATCAGGCTTGGAGGTGGCGAGAGGCAGTGTGAGCTAAACCACTCATTCTAGAGTGGAACTAAGGACCTGTGAGAGCTCTTCAAAGCAATGGCTCTGAATTAGCCATAGGTCATGCTTCCCATCCCTGTGGAATTAAGATCCACAGATAATCTACTCTTATTTTCTCCTCTTCAATGAGAAATGGAGTAGAGCTCTAACATTTTTGGAACAAGGGGCTACTTTCTTAAAGGTTTATACTCCTGGATTCTGGAGAAATTCTAATGATGCTGTTGTATGATCTCAGCTATAAGAAAATTCTTTAAGCAAATTAATTCACACTTAACTCATGAACTCTTTCTGTGTGTTTTGCTATGAAATTGCAGATAATATTTATAAAATCCTGCAGACAACTTAAGTTGAGATGTGATGTGGACTCACTGGTGAGGTATTTTTCTTTAATCCATACTCATGCTTTAACTTTGGCAGCACTTTCCAAAGTTGTCCTTTACTGATGGCTACTCGTCTGTTCTGTTACTTTTTGTATTCTCAATTGTACACCACAGGGCCTGGAGATGGCTCAGTGGCATAAACACCTGTCTGGCAAATGCAAGGTTCTGAGTTCAGTCACTGGTACTGAAAAAAGAAAAAGTAATCATTTCAATCCTGCATCATCTACCAAGCTGAGAAAATTAAATACTATCTAATGTGCTCCTATCAGTATACTAATAAATCCTGGATTTTTTTCTCCCATAGCCCATTGTTTCTAATGATGGCTGTTTAAGTCTACATTTCTTCAGAAGCCTCCCTTTGACATCTTGCACTGTGTTACCCCTTATTTTGTCTCTAGAATATTAATAACAATATACATTTTATCTCTGTGATATGGCACAGAGTTGTGAGTGTCTTTCAAAATAAAGAATCTCAGAGCAACTGGGTTACGAATTGTAAAGAAATTTTAATGCTGTTGTGTCTGATCTCTGTTTTGGTGAAATGGTTTTAAGTAGATTAGCTCACGCTGTGGCAGGGGAGACAGCTCAGTGGTGTAAGTACCTGACTTGCAAGCACAAGGACCCAAGTTCAAAATGCGGTGTCACATATTGGGCTGACCCAGGAACCCTGGGCACTCTGGCTGGCCAGAAACCCAATGTGGTGGTGCATACTTGTAATCTAAGCCCTGGGGAGGCTGGCACAAGGGGATCACTATGAGTTTGAGTTGTTCAACAAGACCCTGTATCAAATAAATAAAATACTTTTTTAAAAAAATTAACTCACAATCACGAAAAATACTTTTTATTTTCTTTTAAATATTATTTTGAAACTGTCATAGTTTGGATCTAGAACATCCCTAAAAGTTTCCTATGTTCAGAAGGAAGGCTTTTTGAACATGATTGGGTCACAGAGACATAGTACTCTTCATTGAATGGATCCATCCATGAGTTAATAGCTAAAGGTACTGCCAGGAGGTGAGGATGAACGGAAAAAGGCGGGTCCTCTGGACATGCCTGTGGAGGCCAAGTGTCTCACCCTGAATCCATCTGTCTCTCTCAATTTCCTGGCTGCTGTGAGACCAAGAGCTTTCTTCTAGCATACACTTCCCCTATGTGTTTCTGCCAAAATCAAATCTCTTCTCATTAATGTTCTGGATATGGAATACTTTGTCCCAGCAATTGAAAAGGAACTAAAACAAAAACCTTCTTATGAGGCTCTTGATGTAGTAATGAAAAACTCAAATGTAAGTTACACTTTCCTGCTTCAAATCAAACAAATAACTTGTTTGCTAAACTGAGAATAATCTCTTGCTTCATGGGGAAAAAGGTTCAAGTTGGACTTGGAAAAGCTGGCCACTTGTGCACATAGTCAAGGATTACCCACATTTCCTTTTTCACCTGAGGTAAGAGCATGACTGGATCTGGGACTTCCTAATGTCATAGTCTATTCTTAAAAGCACCTTTGGCCAGAGTTTCAGTATTGATGAAATATATCACTAATGGCACAGCCCTTATTCAGCTGTTAGTGAATTTTAGCATCAACAAAGAGGTGACCACCAGCTTTTCATCTGTTATTTTGACAACAATGCTCTTGGTCTGGGGCCTTATACTTTAATCTGCATGGACTAGTGCTTAACAATGTTGTGCACTAACATAGTTATGTAGCTTACTACTGTTTTCAACCAACCCTATCATGGTGATGGTGATGGTGGTGTTCAGACAATCTGATCCATTCCTTTCTTTCCCTTCATATTTCAAATTTCTGATTCCCATATCACAGAGGCTGAGATGCGAAGAACTACACAATTTCTACAAGCAGAGATCAGGTGGCCAACTCTATTTAGGTAAAGTTATCGAAGGGGAAGCTCATTCACTTCAGGTATCATCTCAGGACACCTACCTGTGGTAGGGAAGTTTCAGGCCCAGAATTAGCACACATTAAATACAATGTTCTCCAAACTGTGACATGACAAGGTAGGAAATCAGCACTATCCTTTTCTTCAGGAATATCGGGGTTTACTAGACAAAGAATTAACTTTATTTCTAGGAGTACAGAACTTGGGACTATGCAGATAATAATACATTCCATAAAAGGAGAAACTTATCTTTTTCAGGTTGGATAGGTATCTATAAAGTCTATCAGCTTCTACTCTCAGCATTTTCACCTGAGACAGGTAGCAATGTTTGTGTCCAAATAATAGAACCCTGATCCTTTCCTAAGGTTGCCTTAGCTGGTACTGCCACAGGTGCTTCCTGCAAAGGCTGAGTTGATCTGCAGGTCAAGGCTTTGTGGACATGAATGAGGAAGAAGTTAAAAGGTTTTGCATTCTTTGAAATCGCTCCATGGCACAAGTGTGCTTGACACAAACTAAGTGTTAATTTAGCTAAATTTAGTTAATTTACCTAAACATAATGCTAATTTCTTGTTTCAGTAAATATTTATCCTTTTTCTCTTTTATGTAACTAGTACTCAGTGATCTCAGTTGTTTTGTTCTTTTTAGTGGTAAATACAATTGAGTCTCAGTTTTGAAAACAATCTCTGATCTGACACTTAAGAGAGATGGAACACAGCATAGAGGTCATGCAAAGGATGTTAAATTGAGGAATTATGGATCATACCTTTTACTCTATTACATTTTTTAGTATTGCTGTGAAAGAAGACAAATCTAGCAATAGTTAAGCTCTTGAAAAATCAAAAACTGAGGACATCATAGACAGGAAAAGGTAAGCTCTAGTGTTGGATTTTCTGTAACTCCAGTTTTTAAAGACAGTAAAATGGAATAGATTTAAGTATTATAAACATTGAGGTTGAAAGCCTCAAAAATAACTCTGATTCTAATACTGGTCTGAGCAGGGTAGCTTTTATACCTCAGGGAAGTTGTTTGGATGAGCTTAAAATCTCATAGACTGCTTTGGGGTTAGCAGAGTTGGAAAAACATCAGAAGCAGTAGAGAGTTGGCTGAGAATAGCCTGATGGTTTTATAAGATCTTTCTAGTTTGGACATGGAGCATAGACAGGGAGCATGGGCGTTGACCATGTGCAAGGTGGAGACATTTCATCAAAGGATGCAATGAAGATAAGTAGTAACACTAAAAGACTCTTCTGACCAGATTACCATAATGCCATGATCATTCTGCCCAAAGAATAATAAAAGAAAGAAGAGGGCGCAAGAAACTGCTTACCCAGCATTCAGAGTTTCGAACTCAAAAAATCATTTATATAAATTGGTAGATTTTAGCTTTCTGATATGAGCAGAAAGATGTATCTGCCCATATCCAAATCTTGTATCCAGAAGAGCTCCGTAAGCACTAAGAAAGAGTGAAGAGGCAAAAGGAAGAAAAATGATCAAGCAAAGCACAAATTGTGAAAGATCCTCTAAAAAAGGAACACCTTATAAGGCTTTTGGGGAGATTTTCACCATACAGGTAGGAAGAGAAGGCAGGTTGGGGGGGGGGGGCAAATGAAAGCTCAGAGACTGTGCTTGTACTGTACTCAAAAGCAGGTATGTGAAAAGAAAAAAAAATGGACTGGAGGACAGAGAGAACAGGAATAGGGAGCAAGCAGTGGATGGAGTTGACCAGAAGAATGTGTGATAGGAATGTGTCCTCTCCTAGATTAGGTGCTGTCAGTGTGATGGTGTTATGGGGTATTCTAAGAGACAGGCAGGCTATGAGGACTTCTCACTAATGTAGTACCAAAGGCTTTCATAATTAAAAAGCAAACTTCATTCTGTGTTTGGCTACCTTGCCCTCTGCTTTCTGTCACTTGATGGCACATTATTCCTGCTTTGTGGAGGATGCAGCAGTAAGACTCCATCCTGGCATACAGATAGCAGCCATGGCTAGTGCCTTCATCTTGGATTTACTGGTAGAGTTATGAGAAAACACATTCCTGATCTTTATAGTCAGTCAAAGTATTTTATGCTAATAACACACACATGGGTTAAAACATAATTCTTACAAATTAAAGACAAAGCCATCAAAGAGCTGAAAGAAGCTACATACTACATACTTGATAAGAGTGGAAAAATTGAGTTATCTGGGAAAGTTGTTAGGCAGATTCAGTAATGTTAAATGGAAATGAATCTACTATATCTTATACAAGAAAAAAGTTGATAAGAATGACTTTACTACAGTTCACATAAAAAAGAATGAGATAACTGAAGTCAATCATAGAAACTCACATTCTGAAAGGGGAAAACCTACAACATCTCTCTCCATCAGAGACTTTAGAGCATGGTGTACTCTTTCCTTTTGGTGCACACTTTCAACCATGCCCCTGCTTCTAGCATCTAACACTATAGCATCTGTCTCTGTCACTTTCCCTTCACTGGACACAGTGTCAATATATCACTGCTTAAAGGACTAGAGTTCTATTTTGGCTCACAGTTTTTGGAGGATTCAGTCTATTTCTGAGTAGCTCCATGGTAGAAAGATTGAGAAAAGGTTGACTGAGAAAAGCTTCTAAGAAGCAGAGAGCACAGGTGGGATCCAGCAAGGAAGATGTGCCTGTCCAGGCCTTCCCTCCGGTGACCCACTCTTCTGGTCTCCTATGTCTCCCAAGGAAACATTCAGCTCCGAACTCTACTATGGCTTAATACACTAACAAGTAGATCACCCCTATGACCCATTCACCTTCCAAACTCTCAGCTTCTCAGTAAGTCTTTCGAAGATCAATCTAGATTTAAACCATATAATATTTTTGCAAAAGTCACAGAATCCTCTCTTGTTGACCTCTGACTTTGTTTCAACCTCACTTCTCTTTTTAGCTCTTCTCTGCCTTTGTCCCCTGTACCATGGCTTGGTCCCTGCTATTAGGTATGGGCTCTGCAGACTGGCTGTTATGCTTCTAAGTGGACCACTTCCTTCAGCTACCTTGCTCAGTTAGCTTCACAATGAAACTGATGGAAAGTTACCTTGTCCTATGTTTCCCACATTGCTACCCACTGACCTGGAGACTCCACTTACATCAGACAGGTTGAGGAATAAGGAAAATCTTCTTTGCTAATTTTCATATCCACCTATATATCTTTTTCCTTATCTTTCTAATTTTCAACATAATGAGCATTCCTGATGTTAACTGTTGACCACCTTGGTACCTAGTTGAGCATGGTTTTGTGTGCAGTTAGAAAAATATAAACAATGGAAAATCTGAATGGGAACCTCTTACACTCTGGTTTCTTCTCTGGAACAGAAGAGATACTAGAAATTGCCTTGTCTTCTTGTAGAAAGTGGCAAATCTTGAAAGAAAAAAGAAAATACTACGGGCTTGACAAGTCATCCGAAATGGTGCTTGGAAGATGATTATCTTTTACTAATACTAACTATGGATATAGACAATGATTAATTTCATGGTAGGAAGCACCTTGGCTATTTTATAGCTTAGTTATAAGAGTTTCACAGGACATTTGTTGGCTGTGTACAAATAAATAAGGTGACTATGCAGGATCACAATTTTCTCACCTGAACAATTTAAGTCTTCAACAACCAAAACTGAAACTAAGTAATCATTTCATTTGGTCCTAGAACACCATGGAATACTATATGAAACTCATAAACCTTCCATGTTGGATACATTCCTAGAAAGAAATGTTCTTTTAATATAATAGGAAGAAAATCACATTTCCATAGGAATTCCATAAATAGAGTTTTGGAGTCAGGCAGAGCTGACCTCCACTCAGCTACTCTTAGGTTGGGTGACCACAGATAAGGCATTCCCTCTCTGTGACCTTCAGTACCGATAGTCACCAAGTGAAGATGATCTTATTTCTCACTTGTCTACTGAGTAGACTATGATCAAGATGTTGCACTCTGGAATATTGCCACATCAGTGCACAGGATGCACACTAACCTAATAGCATTCTTTAAGAAGTGAGTCCTGATACAGCTGAGAGTCCATGCATCAAGAAGCTGAATCTTTCTCCCTGCTCCCTTAGTGACTGGTGTAGATGCAGGCCTGGTGAGTTTGCTCCATTCCTGCTTTCTGTGTTCCACCCTGGTCTGCAGAGCCTCTTAGGAGTGAAGGTATTATCAGGTAGGAGACCTCTTCATACTCAACTAATCAGCTGCAGGAGAACAAAGTGAATAGAAGCAGAGAGATCAATAAAAAGTGTTTATACCAGCTAGCTGCATTTAGAATTCCTTATCTTTCTGCCCTAAATTCTTTATCTTAATCTGCAATTCTTCTTACTGCTCAGTGAGAAACACTTAACACAGAGACTACAGGGCAATAGGTACTCTCTTGGCGGTGGAAAACTGCATGTCATCATTGTCAATATTATCAGCTTGGTCATTGTCAAAGGGAGCCACCACAAATAGGTCTTTCTTGAATAAAAGTCCGACCTGTCAGACCACAGGCAGACCTCTTCAAAGAAAGGAGCTTAGAAGTTCTACCAGGTTTGATTAAGCTGTCAGGGACCTCATAAAAGACATCAGTGAAGGATCTGGGTGTTGCTACAAGTAGACATTTTAAGAAGACTCAGTAGGGAGCAAAAAGATAATCTTTTTCTTTTTGTATTTTAGGGGAGGGTCTACAGGGTGTTCAGGGTCTCACTACTACATCAGACTCATAGTGATCCACCTGTTTACAGCCTCTCAAGAGCTGGTATTACATGCGCCTGCCACCATGCCCAGTCTCAATTGCCATTTCAGCATGCTCCAGGGATGGAGCTGGCATGGCAGGCCTGGGGATGAAACCCCTGGCCTCTGTGCCTGCTTGCTGGCGCTTTAATCTGCTGAGTATTTGGCTGGCTCTCGAAAAGGTTAATCTTGACGGCCTTGAAGCCAAGCGTCTCTCACTTACAGCACAATTCTCAAGCCCAACGGTCACTGCTCAGACAGGCCAATATGTTTCACTAATTCAGAAAGTAGGGATGTGGCCCCTGATCTGCTAGATTGGGTCACGCATAGCAGTTAGTGCCAGAATCAGGGACCCAAGTACCAACAAATGAGCGGGTCATCCCTCAGTCTGTGCTGTGTGTCTTTCCTTGAACTCTACACCTAACTCAGAAGGAACATTCACTGTCTTAATAATTGAAAATGTTACTCCTGGGAGCAGCGTGCTCAAGTTGAGAGAGGCTGGCAATTTTCTCAGCAACTTTCCACATCTACCTTTTCAAGGCCCATGGGGGAACCTCCAGGAACACTAGACTAGGGAGCTATGAACTTCATGGCAGTGCTTCCTGTGAGCAACAAGCACCAGCTGCTGCCAGGGCAACCCTGCGGGATTCGTTGCTGCCACCAAGGGCACTGTTCCCAATCTGTCTGGCTTCTTCCAAGCCCCAGCACAGATCAGTGTGAGGATCCCAAGACCACTGACTACAAGGGAAAGATTGAGAGGTCTGGGCTGACGCAGACGGCAGCTGTTCAGGGGGTGCTGGGCAGAAGCTCCTCCGTGGGAGACTGGCCATAAGGGAAGAGCCTGCGTCGGAGGTTTTCAGTCAGGTGGCCTCCACGGAAACAGACTGTGAGCAGAACCAGAGAGTGCCTGAGTCCTTTTGCTGAATGAGGCAATAAATATATCACTGCACCATGAAATGGCCTCTGGGTGGCTATAGAAGACTTAATTATTAATTAATCTTCATTAATTAATGAATTTGAACAAGAGTGCTGCTAAATAGGAATATGAAAAGCCAGTGTTCCATGAGAATAGAAAAGGGAGGGAATGCTCTGCTCCCAAGGCACGGAGGACTGCTCCAGGCACGGAGCACTGCTCTAGAAGGGTTGGGCCACCCTCTTGTCCCAGAGGGTGGCCTGCAAGGCTGCCTGAGGACTTGTGGGTGTTATGGTGATCCCATGATTGGTTAGAGAATAGGGTAGGTGTGCTGTTTTCTTTCCCATGAGGAACCCAAAATATAAACAACGTAGAAAGCAAAATAAAAGAGAGATAAGAAGACACAAGATAATAGAGGCTGCAGAGATGGGAAGGGGATCTAGAGAAGGAGGGTCAAGGGTGGAGTGGGGCAGGGAAAGCGAAAAATGCTCATTTCCTAAAATGAATGTAGTGCTCAGATCTTACAAATATATATTAGTTAAAAAATTAAAAATAGTAGGCAAGCACAGCGACCAAGATTAGATTCGTGCACCACACGCCATGCCAGCCCTATCAACCCACCCCCATCCCCAGGCGTGCTGAGCCAGCCAGAGTCTGGCCATAGTAGTGCACGTCTGTAATCTCAGCACTGGGGAGACTGAAAACAGGAGGATTGCCAGGAGATCAAATTGCATAGTGAGACTCTGCAACAACCAAATGCATTTAAAAAACTAAAAATAAAAATAAAGCAAAACAGTCAGTTAAAGGGAGGTTAGGAAGCTCAAGAAGAAAGACAATAAGGGGAAAATGGTGTAGAATGCCAGGGGAAAGTTCTACTCAGTTGTGTTTTTATTCACTAGCTCCTGTTTACCAGGGCCGAGGGATCAGTTAGTAAAAAAAGAAGTTGTCCTGCCATTCAGGGTTTCACGGCTTAATAGGGGAAACAGAATGTCAGTAGAATATTCAAAGTATACACACATTCAGCACTGCCTAGCCAACTCCGGAAATAACAGGACTGGAGTGAGAGCTCGCTAATATAATCATCTAAGGTTCACATGTGCAACAATAATTGCAAAAAGGCCCGAGGTATGGCTACAGTGATGCATGTCTTCCCTGAACTGAGAGAGGAAAGTAGGTGTGGATGTGATCTCATTCTATTTGTCCAGGACTCTACAGGTAGTGCAGGATTTCATCAAGACCACTGCAAGCAGGTAAATGCTGCTTTATTACTTCCTAGTTGCCCGGCTCTATGAAAGCTCCTCACCCTGTGACCTTTAGTTTCCTTGTCTGTTTAATGAAGATAATGATATCTTCCTTGTAGGGTTGTTTTGAAAAGGAGGCATGATTATTCGGAAAGTGCAGAGGTCCCTGACACATAGGAGCCATTTATATATAGTCTAAGTGTCGTTTATAAATAGTCGTAATTACAGTTACTATTCTCTTCGGCAGTGTAAATTGTAATCCTTTTATCATATGACAGACATGCTCAAAAACCTTCAATATTCATTAAGGATCATAGAAAAGGAGCTGTAGCACAGGAGAATGAAAGGGTTTCTACCTGCCCAGAAAGACAAAGTAGAGTGCAGCTAAAAAAAAAAGTATCCCATGTGTGGACTTGAATTCAGTCACTGCCATTTTGCTTGCTGAGTGACCTTGGATCAATAGCTGAGCCTTTCTGGCTAGAATTTCAGTTTCCTTGTCCATTAGATGATGCTAATGAGCACACCTGCCTCAGGGTTGTCATGAGACTTTCACAGAAAGCACGTAGCACAGAACCTGGGATTTAAATATTCTCAAATGTTAAAATAATTATTTAGAATATTGTTACTAGAAGGAGTCATGGCTATGTTCCTTGGGGAAAAAATAGACTACTAACTGCTGGAAAAGCAATCCTTCACTCTTCTGTCATGCTTCTGCTTTCCCTTTCCAACTCCCCAGCACACACACACACACACACACACACACACACACACACACACACACACAAACAAACACTGGTCACACTGGACGTCAAGAACATTTCCATTTATAAGTGGATTTTCTTAATTTCCAAGCTGCAAGTGTCAGGGAGAGTTCCTTCCTCAAAAATCTCAGTAGCACTGTGTGCATTTTTACACCAAAAGAAAAATTACAAGGAACTATTCTAGAATACAGTGTCAGATGTTTGTGCTTTTCTTGGGAGAAATCACATGACTGAATAAGATGACTTTCCTAATGCCCAGGCGGCCTGAGACTCACAAGGAGCTAACATGTCTCATTCTATGTCGTTTGAATATAAGGCTAACTGTCTTAAAGGCTGCAAAGCTGGTAGACAATTTAGAAGAGGAAGACCTCTGAGCAGAGAGTGAGTGCAAAGGTAAAAATGTGACTGCTCAAGGAAAAGTGCCATGGGAATGGCTCATGGAAGGACAAGGAGTACTCTAATGAAGCAACCAGATAAACCAGACTATTCTGAGCTCAAGTAAGAGCACCTCTATATACATAAAAACGTAAGAATTTAGGGATTTTTCTAGAAGCTACATTTGTAATTTGTAATATATAATTAATTAATTAATTGATAAAGGGTCTCTCTACCCAGTTCAAACTCAGAGTGAGCCTCCTACCTCAGCCTCCCCAGCCCTAGGATTGCACGTGTACACCAGCAACGCCTGGTTTGAAGGCCAGCACAGCACACCCAGGGTTCCGGAATCTGGCAAGGCTTGTGGTACTGGGGATGAAACTTGGATCCTCACGCCCCTGCATTTGTAATTTTTACTGTTTTTATAAATATGTATATTATTTGCTTTGATAGATTCTTTGTTGGAATCTGCGTAACTGTTTTCTGATCCTGGGAAACATAAACATTTCCATGTTATAAAAGTTGTTCTCAAGCTCCGCCCCCAGGGTGCTCTGAGACAGCGAATGAGACTGGGCATGGTGGTGCATTCACCTCTAATCCCAACACTTGGCAGGCTGTGAACAGGAGAATCACTAGGAATCCAATCTGTGTAGTGAAATCCTTTAGACCCTGTACTAAACACATTTTTTAAAAAGCCATTCTTAGCTTATAGGCAAGACAAAAGATGTACATTTATACATAGATGATATATAAACACCTTTCTCATTTTCCATAGGTAGCCATTTTGTAGAGGATCATCTGATCTAGAGTCTGAAGTTGGCCACTGAGAAAGGTAGCACCAAAGAATTGCTGAGTTTTCTATATTTTTAATGATTAATTCTCATGATTTAATAAAAAGACATCACAGGACTAGAATTATTTCATTATCCATTGGTAAATGTTCATTCAGAAATAATATGCACAAGCAAAGCACGACACTAAAGTTCTCCTGCATGCAAACCGTGATGGCATAATTCAATTTAAAAATTAAGAAAAAGGTAAATAAATGAATGAATGTGAATCATAAAAAAACTAGCAAACAAAAATCTCAGTGTAATAAAGGAATTGCTTTTCTCAATCCAGTGTCAAAGCCCAAATCCCAACAAAGAGCTAGTGACAACAGGTTCTTGGTGGAGGGAACCAGGCAGAAGGAGTGGGAGCAGTGGTTTGTTTTTTAGGGCTCGGGTGGCTTTCCCCAGAAAGGAGAAATCACCACCACCAGGAACTACCTTCTCTCATTTCCTTACCTCTCCCCCTTGTGGAGTCTGGAATGTGTGGGGAAAAAGAAATAAATATCCAGAGAGATAGAGTCCAAAGCAGGGGAAAAAAAAATGGAAACCAGATTCTCTGAGGGAAAAACACACTCAGCAACACAGTGTGCGGCAGTGGGAGAAACCTGGAAAGCAGAAATGCTAAAAGCAAATGAGTGAGGCTCTTGAAGAAGGAAACGAGATACGAGCTGCTAGGTGACAGAACAGCTGAAAGGTCAGTGCTATTTTGGGCTGAATATGAAGAGGCTCCAGGCATCTCAGAGCCAAAAAAAAAGTATGAACTAGAGAGGGTGCAGAGAGAGGAAACAGCATTGATTAAAGAATGGTCGTCACCTTTGTGGTAAAAGATAAAGGGTGTGAGAGTGTCGGGGACAGCCAAGAGCTTGGTGCCCATTATATATTAATAACACCTGGTAGGGGCATGGCTCTCAGCACTGTTTATTTCTTGTCTCTCCCATGACTGTTCTCTCCTTGTAAAATGTATCCATTCATCCGGTGGTCATTTATTGACCACCTGCTTTGTGCCTTTGACTGTGTTGGTGAATCAAAGTTAAATAAGCTCCATCTCTGGAAACCTACAGACTAGAAAGCCATAACAAGCTGTCAATGGAATGACACAGGTTAAACTCAGGACAGGTAACATAATCTCAAGGAAGGGAATTGCTGCCGTGCTTTAACAGGGCTGTGCAGGCCTAAACAGGGGAGAATCTGTTAGCTGGAAGTTGTGGAATAAATAGGCTTTCTCAAGGGAGAATGGGTGAGGTCAGGGATAGGAAAGACATTCCAAGCAGCGAGAAGATCACATGCATGGGTCGGGGTGCATGGCTCCAAGTAGTCACAGAAAGGAGGGAAATTCTGAAAGACAAGTCACATAAGAAGCCATCTATTTATTACTGGATGTTGGATGCTGATCAACATATGACTTACCAACAAATATCCTTGAAGGTCTACAGTAAAGCTCTGTTCAAGATATAAGAAATATACAGGCATCAATGGAATGACATAGTTTCTGGACTCAAGCAGCTCTAAAATCAACCAATAAATATCTGTTGATGTCCTGCTCTGTGCCATGTGTGAAGGTAACAAAAGCAGGAGTGGGAAAAATCCCTAACAAGCCTGCAATTGAGATGATGTCGATGGTTTGATTTAGAAATTTGTTAATTTAAAATAATCAGAAGTATAGGTCCGACGGTATAGCTCAGTGGATTAAGCCTTTGCTTAGGGAAGCGCAGGGGCCAGGGTTTGGTTCCTGGCCTCTCCTGCTGCACCAGCCCCACTCTAGAGCGTGGTGAGCGGGGCGATGGAGTAGCCCACGCTTGTAAACCCAGCACTTGAGAAGCAGGAAATAGGTGGACCACTATGAGTTGCATAGTGAGACCCCGTAGGAAAAAAAAAAAAAAAAAAAGAGAGACAAAAAAAATCAGAAGTAGCTGAAAAATATCAGAGAGAAAGATAGAGAGTCAGAAAGAGAGGAGTGTATGTGTAAGTTTTTGTTCCACATATATCAAAGGAAGACAAGCTATACAAATTAAAGACACAAAGTCTCAAAGTGTGCTGGAGACACAATGATCAACCCATAGCAGTATTCAGAAATGATTAGCAGTAGCAATTTAAAACAAAGTTTGTATACCACATTCTGCATTTATCACAAATTGTGCTCCTTAAAATGTCTGTATGTGTGCTTGGGTGTGTGTGTGTGTGTGTATGCACGCACACCTGGATAATCATCTGTCCAGACACAATCATGATATGATTAGAAAGCAAAGAAAGACTGCCTTATCCTAAAATGTCATCTTCTGTAATATGCCCAAGGGTCTTCTACTCTATCATTAGTAGTTCATTCCTCTCAGTTAAGATATCTTGTCTCCTGGGATCACCTATCACAATGGAAATACTCTGGAAGAGGTAATACATTAAGATATCATCAATTACTAACAATGTATTATACTCTTGAGATTACTTTTCAACTGTCATAGTCAAGATATTCTAGGTTATGCGGTGGTGAAAACATTCCCACATTCTTAGTTTCTTTTTAACACAACACAATTTGCTCACTCGTACCTTGAGTCCCCTGCATGTCTGGGCCGCTCTCCAGGGCAGCTGTCCTCCATGTGTGGGCTCTGTGCTACATGCTGCTTTGATCCCACCAACACATGTTCCCATGATCAGCACAGCAGGGGGATAGCAGCCAGGAGAGTCAGACACTCGCAGTGAAATGTTCCTACAGGAAAGCAGCGTGCACCATTGCCATTGTATTTTATTGGACAAAGCAAGTCACCTGGTCTGCCTAGCTTCAAGGGAGGCAGGAAACAATATTCCTCTCCTATGCTCAGAAGAGAAACTGGATGCTGACTGAGAATAACATGCAGAGTGCAGGCACTAAAGAAGAAACTCAGGGGCAACAGAACGGAGGCTGCAGTCAGAGAGTTTGCTGGGAGCATAATGGGGTGTCACCAGCACCAGAAAACCCTGAATTCTCACAATAATAATTTACCAATAATTAACAAATGGATTGAATGCCAAGGTAGTTCTCTACAGGCCAGAAAAAGTGGGCTCAATGAAGAAGCAGGAAGTGAGTCGAGATGATTGTTCAAGCAAAGGAACAGGGCAGTGATGATAGGAAGCTATGACTGGGGTATGGGAAGATAGCACTCTGAGAAGCCATGGAAACAAAAAAGACTTGTGCTGCTTTGTGCCAGGTTCCTTTCAGCGTGCTGTGGTGAAGGCCACCAGCCAAGTGCTTCTCGAAAGGGCAAACATCTCCAGGAAGGATGCAGCAGGGGAGCCTCACGATCCTGTGGCAGACTGCAAGGCTTGTATTGACCCCCGCTGGGGGATGCTCATCCTCTAACCTTAACCCCTGAGTTCTCCACCTCTGCTCTCATGGCTACGTCTAGGTATCTCTACCGGCTTTGCATCACTCTTCCCCTCACCTCTCCTTTATCCCTATCTGATGGTGATGTTGTGCTCACTGACAAGCCACTTCTAAACTTTTGATTTGAACAAAGTTGCAGATTTATAGTGACAATCAAAGAAATATTAAAGAGTTATCAAATGTCCTAACCCTGGTTTCTCATACTATTTTCATCATACCACAGTAATATGATGTTTGTTCCAGTCAATAAGCAGTAGAAGTCTTGATACATTATCATTATTATTAACTAATGAATGGGCATTTATTTAAAAAAATACAACTTTGTTTATGATCTAGAGATTAGTGATCATAATGATGTGTATTTATCAGTGAAACAGTAGAGACTATGAACAGTGAGATGTTACATGAGAAGGAAAGGAGCAACAGGTATTGCACACACCTGTAACTTCAGTGCTCTTGGAGGCTGAGGCAGGAGGATCACAGGTTCATAAGTTGGAAACAAGCTACAGAAACCTAGTGACTTGGCAATGCCCTGTCTCAAAATAAAAAAGGACCTGGGTTTGCAGCTCAGTACAGAAGCCCTTATACTGTGATATCAGACACCAGTCAAGATTATGTAAGATTAAAAAAAAAAGAAAACAATAAATAGTTTGGATTTCAGGGACCCAATAGGTATGAAATGCCAGTAGCTATGTTTGAAAGTACTCCAGTCCCCAATATCACAAGCAAACAAACAAACAAACAATAAAAACCACAAAGCCTTTCAGCACTTTTATCTCTAGTAAGCAAACAAAAATAATAACACCACATTTGCAAAGGATGACCAGGGCTAAAAACGAATTTCACTTGTGCACTGAAGTTCAAACTCAGTGACAAAAAAGCTAGCAGATCTATCAAAAGGTCAAGACCAAGACACCTAAAAAAAGAACAAAAAACAAGAAACCACCTAGTCTGCTAGAAGGACTGTGTCAGCCTTCAACATATATCTGCTGTTGATTCTGGAGACTCCAAGCTACATTTCCTGGGTTTTAAGTGGTGTAACAGTGGGCGACTTGGCAGCTTCCTCCATCACACAGATGGGGTCTCAATTACACATGGTGTGGATGGTCTCAGGTGGATCTCTGCGTGCTTGTGTAGCCTCTAACCTGCATACCTCTCTAGGAATATCTGTAGAAGCTTAAACCTTAACTCTTGCCCTTCTGATTTGTTTCTGCAACTTCTTCCTGGTATTTCACTCTGTTTGATAGAGGAGTAGTAGGCCTTTGAATATTTTGCTAAAGAACCAGAGTTCGTCCCCACCTATAGAGTTGTTTAGGGATGTTATTTCAAAGCCACACAGATCAGACTTCATGGAAGTCAGAAACTTCTTTCCTCAGGGCTGGAGAGATAGCTCAGCATACTAAGTTCCAGTTTAGCAAGTGCTAGGACTGGGTCCAGCACCACATGCCACTCAGGCCCCGCCCCTGGGCACGCTGAGCCGGCCACAGAGTGCAGGGGTGGTGGCACATGCCTATAATTCCAGTGCTGGGAAGGCTGAAAACAGGAGGATTAGTATGAGTTCTAGCTGCATAGTGAAACCCTGTACCAAATATCAAAAAGAAAAATCTCTCTCTCCTCCTTGACCATAAGCATCCATACTTTCACAAGTAACTACTGCCATTTGTTTGCTTGTTGTTTGTTTGCTCATTTTTACCTATTTTTGGATTATCTGAAACAGGTAAAATTCAGACTAGGGTCACTTTGTCCATTGGGTCCCTGTAATCCAAACTGTTGATTGCTTTGCTTTTTTTTTTTTTTTTTTTTAATGCATTTTGTACAGGGTCTCACTATGTAGATCAGACTCTAAGTGATCCTTCTATTTTCAGCCTCCCATGCACTGGGATTACAGGCGCATGCCACCACACCCAGTCTCAATCACTGTCTCAGTGCTCCTCTAGGGACAGGGCTGGCATGGCATGCTGGGGATCAAACCCTGGCCCTTGCGCTCTGCCTAAGCAGGCGCTTTTGTCCACTGAGCTATTTGGCTGGTTCTTTCTTTTCTATACAGATGTGAGTGTTGTCTGATATCATAGTATGAGTACTGAGCTCGAGTAGTTAATTCAGGTTTTCGGGGAGCACTAGGGTAAGAACAAGTGGCTGTGTGAAGGTGCCGGGCACAGCCACAGGGAATCACAAAACGATCTGTGGGACGGGAGTGTAACAATTAGAGAAGACCATTAGTAGGAGAAACCTGGAGGGCAGACCAGGTTTGGAGTCAGGAGAAAAAGAAGGCACGCCCTAAAGTTCCGGTGTCCATATTATTTTATAGGGCCTCTATTGAAACAAAAAAGATGCTGGGAAATTATCGTGCTGTTACAATGTAGAACTAAAATGCTCCCCCATACCTCATGGGTTTGGAAGGTGACTGCATCACCAACGAGCAAGCGGAGCTACAGCTCATTTGCTGTTCAGAAGCGGATGCCGGTTGTAGGGGGCGTCACTGCTGGTGACTCCACAGGAAACACTTTCATCTCTGCTTCCTGGGCCCTGGAGGTGGAGCAACCTTTCTTCCACCAGCCCCCCTCTCCTATCCTGCTGCTGCCTCAGAGGGGTCAGCCAGCCATAGAGCAAAGCCAGCAGCCAAATCTTTCCTCTTTAAGTTGTCTTATGTTTCTGTCCCAGCCACTTCAAAGTGACTGATGTGCAGGTTGATGGGAACAGAGACACACACAGATAACTAACGCAGAAAACTTGAAGATGGCAGACAGCCTCTTCCCGAAGTTGGAGAGCTGAGTCAATTGCTGCCGGTGACTCAGCTTCTGTACCTGATGTCCAAGTCGCTGCTTTGAGTCACTAGATCCACCTTTTTTCTAGTCTGTGTCATCTAGCTTTGGGCACAAGCCACAAGATTGCTAGCTCTAAACTTTTCGTCTTTAATTTTCAATTTTGAATCATGTTCAAGGTTTCTGTTTCATTAATGAAAAAATATGAGAGCCCTCCAGTGGCCAAAAATAAAACCTGTACATTTATACCGCTTGGAAGAAAAGTCTCATTAGCCTTTTAAAAATAAATAAATAAAAAGGAAAAGGAAGGGCGGAAAAAGGAAGGAAAGTTATCCCCATATTTCAAAGAAACAGAACTCGGTGTCAAATAAGGAAGACTTTCATTTTCATTCCATCGACTGACAAATAAGTGGGGCACTTCTTACCCTTGCTACAGAGATGCACAGTGTTGGAAATAAAGCCAGATGAAACCTTATTACATGGAGGAAAAATGAGTCTCTTGGTATATTGTCTTAAATAGAGGTTTGTTATGTAAAATAAAGCCACAATAAAGAAGAGTTCATATGTACAGTGGTCCAGTTAAAGAACACATGTAAAGAATATGGGCTCGTCTTTTTAAAAATAGTTCTGTTGCCATGAAGAGTGAACCCTAAATCCCAATGGGTATTTATACAGATATATGGCAAGACTGGGTTTCTCTCCCTCCTGCCCCCACCCCGGCTTATCTATGCTGTACACTTTCGCTTATCCATGCTAATGGAGGGGATCAGTAGTGCAGATAATTGAAAGGTTGTGTGCCAACAAACAGCTTTGTGGTTGCTGCCAAAAACTCCCTAGTGTTGCATGGTTAATGAAAAGTTGGGCACCCGCAGGCTTTCCTCGCGTAGTATCCCAGCATAATAATAACGACTATTATTTATAGAGCCTTCATGACATACCGGATTAAACACTTTAAATCCAATTACTTTGTTACATCCTCACCTACCGTCCTATTAAACTGGAATCATTTCACCTCATTTAGGGGTAAGAAAACTGAGCCTCAGAAGGTCAAAAACTTCTGAGGGTCACTCTTCCTCATCTGAGTGGCAAAAACGGTATTTGATAAATTTTGCTACTGCAACTTCAGATGCATAGGGTATTAACTCTTGGTTGGGGGATTTTTTCTTCAAATATAGGGCTTGGAAGCATGTTTAGAGCATTGGCCTAGCTCTAAAGAGATATTTCCAGGCTACATTTATTCATAAGATATTTATTTATTTATTTATTTATTTATTTATTTATTTATTTATTTTTATGTATTTAGCGCAGGGACCACAGGGTCTCACTGTGTAGATTGGACTCATAGTGATTCTCCCGTTTTCAGCCTCCCAGTGTTGAGATTACAGGAACGTGCGCATGTGCGCGCCACCACACCCAATCTCAATCACCATCTCAGCTTGCTCTGGGGACAGGGCCGGCTCGGCATGTGGATCAAGGACCAAACCTCACTGAATAATTGGCTGGCCCTTATTCATGAGATTTCTGAGTCCCAGTTTCTTCTAAAATTTTCAGTTAATCTCTGGATAAGGGAAGGGCCTGAGTTTTCACCTGTGATAGGTGGGTTTTAATTTGTATTATACTAAGATTCTCTGTAAAACTGGTGTTTAGTGACCACTGCCTTTTAAAATTAATTAATTAATTAATTAATTTCATCTTTAGGATCCCATTCAGTTCTGATTCTTTCCTAGCAACCACTTCTAATTTCTGTCTTTGTGTTGTCTTCCTCCAGCTGTGTTCTGATCATGTTTCCTTGCTTCCTTATTGGTGAAACTTAAAAGTTCTTGGAATAACTTAACCTACACTTCAAATGCTAGTCAGTCACTTTCAAGCTTCAATGTTTGGGTCTCACCCAATATCCTACCTCCATGTTTTCAATTTTGAGATAATTTTTTCCATCTAAATATCATTTTTCTTTTTTCTATGTATTTGGTGTTTGGTGTAGCGTCTCACTATGCAGCTCAGGCTCATAGCAGTTCTTCTGTTTCATCCTTCCCAGCGCTGGGGTTACAGGTGTGCACCACCACACCTGGTCTTGGTGGCTGGCTCAGGGTGCCCACGTTTGCAGCTGGCATGGCATGTGGTACCAGGAATCAAACCCAGGTCTCTGTACTTGCTTAAGCAGGCGCATAGTCTGCTGAGCTATCCCACCAGCCTTCCATCTGAATATCATACTAGCCCCTCACAGTCACTAGTTTTGAGTGTATTGGATAGGCTGCTAAGAAAAGTGTGTTATTACTTAAAGTGTTCAGCATTCAGTAGCCTCCTCTAGGTGATACATGTTACTGCTACCATCATTACCAAACAGGGGATGAATGCCTGTGTAAAGTCCAAACTTTTTTCCCAAGAGGATAATGGTCTTCTGCCTCTGGACTCCTGCAGGCCTTCATGTTCATCTCCTCACTTCCTCCATTCTGACCCTCAAACACTCTAAGTTTAATTCTTAATCTCCCATATGTGTGTATAGATAATACTTTGATTCCATGACTCTAGTTCTACACATATATTGTGTGAATTTTCATTCGTTTTTTAAATTCATTCCAAATGCTTTCTCCTTTCATGCA
>PVKN010009123.1:0-24186 GCA_004027915.1 Capromys pilorides
TATGTCCACTAAGTCCAGTTGTTCCAAGATCTGGTTCATTTCTGCTGCTTCTTTGCTAATTTTTTGTCTGCTTGATCTATCTTTCTAGGGCAAAGGAGTATTAAGGTCTCCTGTTAAGATTGTGATACTGAATATTAGATTTTTCATGTCCATTAAGATTTGTCTCATATAACTTGGTGCTCCCATGTTGGGTGCATACATATTTATGAGTGTTACCTCATCTTGAATTTGTCCCATAACTAGTATGTAGTGGTCTTCTTTATTTCCTTTGATCAGTCTTGGTTTGAAGTTTAGACTGTCTGCAAAGAGGATTGCTATCCCTGCTTTTTTTTTTAGGTGCTGGGGTATGTAGTATTATTTTCCATTCTTTAACTTTTAGCCTGTGAGTTTCTTTACAAGTTAACTGTGTTTTTTGTATACAGCATATTGTTGGATTATGCTTCCTTATCCACGCTGCCAGCCTATGTCTTTTAATTGGTGAATTGAGTCCATTTACATTGGTAATCATAATTGAAATGTATTGATTTATGATTGATATGTCTTTTACTTACTATTTCTTACTCCTTTATCTCCTGTTTAATTGCTTGTCCTATTTGCTGGGATCTTTCTGGACTCATTTGTATAGATCAGATCATTTTGGTCTCCTTCAAAAGTATTTTTAAGTAGTTTGTGTAGGGTTGGTTTTGACATCATGAAATTCTTTAGTTGTTTCTTGTCATGGAAGTATTTCTTTTCTCCCTCATATTTGAAAGAGAGTTTTGTGGGATATATCAGTCTGGGCTGCAATTTGTTTTCATGGAGGACTTGAAGCACTCTGCTCCATGCTCTTCTTGACTTCATGGTTTTTGAAGAGAAATCTGCTGTTATTCTGATGAGTTTTCCTTTAAATGTAATCTGTTTCTTTTCTCTAGCATCTTTTAGTACATTACTTTTCTGCTGGATTTCTGAGATCTTGACTTGTATATGTATGGGTGTGTTTTTAGTTGGTTTGAAGTTATTTGGAGTTCTGTATGCTTCAGTTACCTGAGTGTCTGATTGTTGTCTCATCTTTGGGAAGTTTTCTGCTATTACTTCTGTCCATATTCTTTTTATATCATTTATATTGACTCTTATTAATCTCACATTGTTCATTTTTGCCTCATCTTGCAGATGTTGAATTACTTTTTCCTGCATCCTCATTGTTTTTAAGATATCCTTTCTTACCTTTGCACTAGCTGTGAGTTTGTCTTCAAGATCTGAAATCCTATCTTCTCTTTTGTTCATACTGTGTTGCCAGCTTGTGACTGAGATTTTATTTTCCTGTATATTTCTTTAAACCTGTTTCATATGGTCTATTTCTTTCCTATGTTGCTCATTCATGAATTCCATCATTTTTCTAATCTCCTCTAATTTTTCACCACTGTCTTCCTTAGAGTCTTGGCCTCAGTGAGACCTAAAACTGTGAAGAAGGAGATTCTTAGAATATATAGATGGAACCATGGTGAAGACTGTCTAGCAGGAGCAAATCTAGAGAAGATATGGGATCAATATTGAGCTACTGCCTTTAGCACAGGAAGTGAGGAGAAATATCCTGGCATTTCCTTCCCTTCCATCTTTTCAGTTCCAATCCCTTCTCGAAGCATTAGCTAAACCCAAAAGTAACCATTTGATAGAGGAAGCCTGGACATTCTGATTTTCCAAGATCAGCCTCTACCATGAAGACCAAAACAGTAGAAGGGTGCAGAATAGCATTGAGAGCAAGTAGGCAGTATGATTCACCCAAGAACATAAGTTCTCTTTTCCTCCATCCTTTCAACATGTGCTACAAACTTCAGTAAAGAATGTTCAACTTGTTCTCAAAGCTCAGAATATGTGATCATTATGCTCAGAATATGTGATCAGACTCAGTGAGCTATTGAGACACAAAAATTTGGTTGCATATTCATGTTCCTTTATAATTTTGCCATTATTTTTTGAGCATGCCATAACATGATAGAAAAATATGAGGGTTACTGAGAATCTAGTCACATTATACTCCTTCCTCTTTTTCATTGGGGTATGTTTCACTGCCCTGTTCATGTTGGTAGTTCTAACAGGCTTAATGTCCTTTTCTTTAGCTCCCTTTATTAAGACCTCACCTTCATGTAACAAATTAAATGTTATTTATTCATGAAAGTTAAACTGGCTTACCAACATCTTCACTTTTCTTTCTTAAGCTTTCTATTGCTCTCATGGCTCTTAATAAATTGAATCTTCTGTTTCTCATATTGAAATTTTTGTCATATTCTCTGATAATGGATTATGAATTCAAGAACAAAGAATACTTTCCTCAAATATGTCCTGCAGAGAAGGCTTAAATGCTACCACCTACTTAGGGCTTCATAAATGTAGGTTATAGGAGATGAACTTTTGGAACAGTAACAGAGTCCAAAGTTTTGTTGTTTTCTAAGTTACATTACTGTGCCCCACAGAACAGTTTGGCTCAGTCTTCTGAATAGTAAGATCTGGTGAAATGAATTTTGAAGCCCTTTTTGACTCATTTCTAATCTGCTCCTTTTTATTAAGTAAAACTAGTAAGAAGCAAAGTAATTTTTTTTAAAGAGACAAATGGTTTTTTTGATGTAAAGAGTAAAAAGAAATTCTGAATTCCTCTTCTCTCTTTTTGTGACTCAACTGAATTGTGGTGGTCATTCTGGTCAAATGAATGATCACATGCGTGAATCTCTTCACAAACTAGATCTTTTTGCAAAAATGCAGATGTCTGAGTTATAAAAGTTGGAATTATTTTCTAGGCAGAAGCACCAACCATTGTGCTTTCCACCATGTCAGTGCTTGCTACAGTTTCCTACTTGTCTTCAGGCTTCATGGCAGGAAATAAGAACATTTCCTTGATGTTACTGCGAGTCATGCTGTGATGCAGTCTATGGCCTACCCATTTGGCAGTGAGAGGCAGTAGGTACCCCAGGTCTGTGCAAAAGTTCTGGTCAATAAACATGGTCTCATCATCACCAACAGCCTTGGCCTTGGCCTGTTCTTGGAACAGCTGGCACTGATCTTGGGATTGTTCAGCTTGGCATTGCACACTTCCATCTTCATGGGAAAGAGCTCAAAGTGCTCTGTCAGATCCTCATTTGTCACTTTAAAAAAATTACTTTGCCTGGCTGTGGTACGAGGAACAATTTTCATATATAACTTCATATCCAGCTCATTGTGGTATGTGGCGGAAGGCGTGGCCACAGCTCCCCTGGAGGCTGTTCATGTGGCAGTTTCAACCTCCAGGAACCTCAGGTCATCCAATAAACTTCTTATATCTGTGATGATCTTAGAGTGGATGATAAAGTTTCACCTCACAAAGTCATTCAGCATCAAGTCCAAGTATCTCTGCCATGTGTTTCCTTGTCTTTGAGACCAAAGTGCGGTGAGGTAGCATGTGCAGGGAGGGTGACAACAGTGAGGTCTTATAAGGAACAATGCTCCACTTACCCTTCTTGGTTTTCCCAGGGTTGTTCTGGAATCCGACTATGTTTTCCTGTCACAGTTCGTTGTTGATATGAATAAATTATTCCTCTGCTTTATAATTCCTGGAGTTGGTCGTGACTTGCAACTTGACTCCCTCTCCTGGGAGGTTGTAGAAGATGAGCTTACCCTAGAAGCCCTGTTGGTGTGGTTCTACCTGCCACCTTCAAGTGATGTCACTCGAAAGATCCCTGGGCTGCAGGTGACTGCATTCTTGGATGGAGTGAATGAGTGAGATGTCTGTGGAACTTGTGTAGGAACAGATCCTCTCCACTGACCTTTAGTTGGTGGACAGCTTGACTGCAGATCTTGGAGTATCATTTTGGGTCCAGGCTCTCATCCTCAGTACCCACACCATAGTCAGTACTGTGATTGGTGGCAGTGGCAGTAGCTTGGCTTAGCTGTTTCTCCCTGAGGTGTTTCTCCCTGAGCTCTTTCTGCTTGACCTCTGTCTTACTTACTCTTCTCTCATTGCTGGGACAAATACCTGACACTCAAAATGAAGGAAGAAAAGGTTTATTCAGCTCACAGTTGCTGAAGGTTTCAGTTCATATTTGGCTGTCCCAAGCTGAGTGGAACAGGGCAGAGAGCATCCAGTTCATGGTGGCAGAACAGCAACAAAATGGTGACAGAGGCAACCAATCAATCAAGGCAGCAGAGCAGTGAAGTAACAGTGTTAGTCTGTCTCTCTGTCTCTCTGTCTCTCTGTCTCTCTGTCTCTCTTTATATTACATTCAGGCTCTGCCTCAGCCCATCTGCATTAGGCCAGACCTATAAACCCAGAAAGGCTCAGACCCATAGTCCCATCAGTACTAAAACACATAATCCCAGTGGATCATGAGCCAAGTCTCAAACTCTAGAAGTCCCCGCCCCATGATTGCATGAGGCTTTGTGGGGACAACTAGACATAAACCGTAACAGCTTCCCTCTCTGCCACTTTCCCATCTACTTTCAGGTGGTTTTTAGCTCATCTGTGCTCATTTTCAGTTTGCCACCCACTTTCCCATCAGCCTGCATACAGCCATGGCTCTGCTGCCATATGAGAAAGTGACAAGGGTAGCAGGACTACTTCCAAGCTAAGGTCTGCAGTGGAGCAATTCTGATCGAGAATTTCTTTTTGAGAACAGTGAAAACCCTGTGATCTTATTTTTGCTGAATTCTTCCCAAGACTTTCCATGGAGCTGAAACTTAAAAATTTAAGAAAGAAATATGAATGCTTAGATAGTCCTTGTACTTTTTCTTCTTTTATGGTTTTGCCCTGGTTATTACTCATTTTATACCAAGAAGCATCTCATTTTATAAACAGTATGTAAAGCATGGCAAGCAGTAAAAGAATAAAAGATGATAAAATATTACATTCTATAAAGGAATACTGCTCCTAATGCGACCACAAAGAATGAAGTTCATAAATGTTGGTTTGCCTGTTATGATGGGAAAATAGGTATCTACATAATACGTGTGATATGGTGGATGCGGTTGAAGAGGTTTTGGCAAGCTTATTAAAATTTATTTTTATGAAAATATATAAAAAGAAATGTCTGCTGTAAGCAGTCACATGAAAATGCCTAAATACAAAAGCAAACACAAGAGTATTCAGCAGAGAATTTTGAGACAGAACAACCAACTTTCAGGCAAATCTTGTGTGGTACATAATTTTAGCCCTTTATTATGCAAAGCTGCCAATTCAATTTTACAATGCAAAGAAATGCTTGGCATGATTATCAAGTTATATTTACCATTCTGCGGATGAACTAAAAGATGCACTATCTTGAAAGAGTTTGTTCAAATTACCTCTGAACACACTTTTAGATTCTCATTGGTAAGCAGAAGTTGACAGAGTAAATGTATTATTTCTTAACTAGCATCAGGATGTGAGATTTTGCAAAAGCTGGAAGAGCAAATGATGATACGGTGGCAGAGCCAGACAAATAATTTCCAAATCAACAAATTCAAACAGAGGGAAAAGTTGCTGATCTTACATGAACTGGCACATGTTGCCACTTTCTTCCCCATGTGCCTGGCTAGAAAAACTCTCATAGAATTTTTCTCATATAATAAAATGCTTAACACAAAGCTCTGTCTTCTAATTTGCATCACACTCCATAACACAAGAAAATCCTGGGATCTCAGGGACTCTGTTGCTAAACTCAGGGCTGCAGATTTGAAATGCAAGTTGGAGAAACTGAACAAACACAAAATTCTGTGTCCCCATTCCCTCTCTAGCTTCTCTTCTCCTCCCCTCCCTCCTACTCATTCTTCCCCTCCTTTTCCATCCTCTTCTTTTATCCATTCTTCTGTCCTCTCCTCCCTTCTCCTCTCTTAAGCATTATTTTCTGGAATCCACATTCTTGTGTTCCTTCTAGCACTGGCTTTTACCTTCCAAAGTCTCTTACTGGCTCCTCTTTTTCTAAAGAAGTATATGATGTCTTAGCTCTTGGGCCTCTACCCTAACCCCATATCCCCCTGAGGTTATCTACACTCATAAGAACTCTCAAATATATAGCATTAACTAAAATATCTTCCCCTGAGACTGAGATCCAGCCCACTATAAGATGATCTCCACTTCAGTGAGCAGCAGCCACCTCACACTAAGCATGTCCAGAGAATCTTGTGGACATCTCCCATGCTCACCAACCCTGATTCTATATAGTTTACCCCAACCCAGCTGAGATGATACCATCCTGTTGGGCAGGGCCAAGACTAGGGTGAAGCAAGCCAATGGCTGGGCACTGCATATAACACATTATGGACATCATGTATGTACTAATTCTGGTTTGTACTGACCCTGTGAGACCTTCCCTAATCTGGGGGGCAGCAAAGGCTCACCCACTGCACCACTGTTGCAGCCTTGCTTCTTCTCAAACTAAAGACTTTGGCACCATCCTTTACTTCTATTTCTCTCACTCCAACTCCAGTCTATCAAAAACTGACAGCTCTATCATTGTATTTTGTATTCACCAACTTGATCCAATTTATATATCTTCACCTTTGAAATTTTGTGTGTTTATCGCTAATTTTAGCCAGGAAGCTACAGTTGATGCAGTAAATGCTTTCCCCAGTCACAGCCGTTAGTTATCAGCTAAGATGTTCTAGAAACATTTCCACTGGTACCACCAGTGCAGATGTTACAGGTGGTACATTTTTCACCAAACTAACCCTCCAATAATGGTGGCAGTAAAACCCCCATGGACAGGTGACTCCAAGTAGTGTGATCTAGAAATGGACTGTGAGGCTCCAAAGCCACTGAGAGGGCAGCTCACTTGCTACTTTGGTATGGTCTGTCCAAATTGACCGCAGCAGGTTCCTTCTAACTGGAAGGCAAGATAAATAAGACCACTTGTAAAAAGGAGTAAATGATAGGAAATAACAACTAAGCTTACTCTGTGAAAATGATCTCAATTGGTTTCAGGAAAAGACACACACACACACACACACACACACACACACGCACACACACACACACACACACACACACACACACCCCTGATATATCCATGAGGCTTCATGAGAGACATAGCAAATGCAGTGTTGGTTTTGATTCAGTAGAGCACTAATGATGTTTATGTTTACCCATTTACCTAGCATACATCTTATCATGCTTTCTCCTCCCTAGCCTGGACATTCAGTAGTGCTCTAAAAGCCACACATTTACTTTTGGAGGTAGGTTACAGAAAAGATTAGTGTATATAAAATAGGATATTGAAACATTTATCCCAGTTACTGATGAAATCATTAGAAGTATTAAAAGTAACTGAATTTTTTTCAAAAAAAAAAAAAGGCCCAGGAGATAGCTCAGTGGAATAAGTGCTTGCCTGGCAAATGCAGGGTCCTGAGTTCAATCCCTGGTACTGCAATAAAAAAAAAAATGTTCTTTGGCTAAGCTATGAAAACCAAAATCTTACTTACTCTGAAGTTTACAAACATAGGGACCTGAAGAAGCTATGTACATTACTTCAAGGATATTTTACCCCTTTCCAATTTTTATTTGTGTATTTGTACATGTTTGCATTGCACAATTATTATAGTCTTCGTGTGGAGTTGGCACAGGTCCACCACACTTTTTAATTCTGTTTTCATCTGCATCTCCCTCCCTCCTCTTATCGCCATCATTTTTTTTTTTCTTTCATGAATTTAGGACAGGGTCTACAGGGTCTACAGAGTCTCATTACGTAGATCGGACTCTTAGTGAGTCTCTTGTTTTCAGCCTTCCGAGTGCTGGGATTACGGGCACGTGCCACCATGCCCAGTCTCAATCACTGTCTCAGCTCGCCCTGGGGGCGGGGTCAGCACCCCACACTGGGGCTCCAACCCAGCCACCCCGCTTTGCTTCTGCAGGTGCTTAAGTCTGATGAGTTATCAGTTATCCATTATTTAATAGACTGATTTTTGACCAGTTTTAGATTTGCAGAAAAATTGAGCAAAAAATGCAGAGTTCTCATATGCTATTTTCCTTAGCCCTTATTATTAATTATATGGCTCTAATGTGGGGCATTTGTTCATAAACCAATGTTGATGTGGCTTTATTAACCAAAATCCGCAGTGTACATTAAAACTCACACTTGGTGTTGTACAGTTCTGTGGGCTTTGCTAGATGCACTAGGTCACATTTCTAGCATTAATATCACAAAATACTATGGCACATTTTTCTCTCCCAACTAAAAGTGACATATTTGGGGGAAAGTAAAAATTATTGAATTGCAGCTTGATTTACTGCCGCCTGTGTCAAGCCAGTACAGTGACAGAGGGCAGAGACAGCTGCGTCTGCCTTCCGTGCTGCAGGCTTCTGTTCAATGCAGTCAGAGCCCTGGCCCGAAGGCCTGGTCCATGTGCACAATTATGCTGTCCCCTACTCAGAAGGAACAGATTTTCAGACCCTCCACAGATGCCACTTTCTCTGCAGAGCCACCCCAGTTCCTCCTTCTAGCACCGTTATTCTGCTTTCCTAATGTTTTGGGTACAAAATCATGGCGCCCAGCAGGCCGTCCAATGCTCTCTGCATGGGTTTCTCTCCCTGGCAAAATCCTGGCTTTTCTCGGGCAGCAGTTCCATCCTTGTCATCCGTGTCTTCCTCAGGGTCTCTTTTTGCCATTTAGTGGTAATATTAGGAAGAGCTGGAGGAGGGCAGTCAGAGGAATGAATGTAGAGAAAAGAGGGAAAGAATCGGGGAAGGGAGCAACCAAGCAAGCAAGTTTTCCAGGCACAAAAAAGGTAAGTGGTGACTTGTGTTGGTGCACCTTTGCCATTATCCCCATAAACGGGCACCTTGGACACCAGAAAGACAAGAGGACAGTGAATGAGAGGAGATCTCTGATTCAGTCTGGAGGTGTTTCTCACAGCCCCCTCATGCCCAGCACAGCCACGCTATTGACTACTCTGGGATTTCAGTCAACAGTATTGGCTGCTAACCAGCAACCCCAGTTCCACATGTGAGATGCTTATCCACTACACTGCCAGTGTCAGAGAGTGCTAACGTCCAAGGACCAGTGGATTTGCAGTTATATGGAATGGTCTGTTTGATGAGTCATTCAAATAAATAAAGAAACTCAGATATCTTGCCAAATAGGTTATATTTGAAAACATTTTGTGAAAAACAGATAAATGAAGCAAGGTATGGTGGAACATTCCTGTAATCCTAACACTTGGGAGGCCAAAGCAGGCAAGTTGGAGCCCAGTCTGGGTGGGTAAGTAATTTAACAAGACCATGTCTTAAAGTAAAATGTTTAAAGGGGCTGGAGACACAGCACAGTACAAAGACACTGACTTGAGTCCTCAGTATGTATAAATAAATAAATAAATAAATAAATCTATTAATTAATAAGTTGCAAAGCTTTTTGTTGGTGTTTCTTGTTTTTTTCTTGTTAGTTTCCTTCCTTCCTTCCTTTATTTCTTCTTCCTTTCCTTCTTTCTTATCTTCCTTGATTCTTTCTTTCTTTCTTTCTTTCTTTCTTTCTTTCTTTCTTTCTTTCCTTCCTTCCTTCCTTCCTTCCTTCCTTCCTTCCTTCCTTCTATTTTGCTTGGTCCTACAAGTGTCTCAAGACTTCTGAAGGCTCTTAAATGTCACTGTGAACAGCCAGCATTTCTATGGTCCCTGGTGTATTTGTTTGGCTAATTCCTCAGTTTCTAAAAAGCAATACCAGGAAAAAAATTAAAAATAAATGAGGAAATAAATAAATAAATAAACTAATACTCTGTACAATTCTGTGTTGATCTGGTGTTCCCTTAGGGAGAAAATGTTTTCTTATACTCTGCTGAGCCTTTCTGGTTTCATATTGACCAGCATAGGACACAAATCCTAGACTAGCTGATTGATGGGCTCGCATAATGGCAAATCTTGCAATAGATTAATTATACAAAATATTTAACAATTTAAATTCTCCTTTATTGAAACCTTTATAGCCATAAACATCCAAGTTCCTTGATTTAAAATGAGAATATTATTAAAGAAAAATTTAAAGCTTTGAAAGAATTAACAAATTGAAGGTTTTAAAATATGACTATATTTCAAATATAATTATGATCTTAATGTTTCTTGATCTATCAAAATGACCTTCAAAAATTTATCCTACAGGAGTATGAAAACATATACAGCAAATTATAGCTTAAAACATGGGGGATGAAGTTATTTGTAATAGTGCTATTTCAACAAAGATATTTCATACCATGTAAGTGGGTAAAAGAGGACTGAAAAACTATGTTTTATGAAAGTAAACATAGTAGCTAAAAATAAGATTTCTCAGTAATATAGACTCAATACAAATGCTAAACTGCACATTCAGTGAATGCTTCAGGACTAAATATACAATGGTGAAGAAGGAGTTAGGGTGTGGTCTATACTTGCTGGGAAGAGGGGCAGGAATCCCAGCACAGCCACTCTGTACCCATATATAGAAGTTCTCGCAAAGTCTCCTGAGTTTTTGATGACATAAAAGGACACCAGTATCATGGAGAGCTTGCTGTCATGGCTATCCTCAGGCTACCCGGCCCTGTGTCCTCCAACACATACGTTTATCTTGTTTTTCACTCTTTTGTTTGCTGTGAAGAGCCAGTTTATCTTCCACTAGCTACTTTCACTCTTTAAATATTTTTAAAGTTTTTATTTTAAGGGCCAACCAAATAGCTCAGTGGATTAAAGCACCTGCAAGATGGCACAGGGGCCAGGGGTTCGATCCCCAGGCCTGCTATACCAGCACAGTCCCCAGGGCACGCTGAGATGGCAATTGAGACTGGGCGTGGTGACACATGCCTGTAATTCCCAGCTCTTGGGAGGCTGTAAACAGGCAGATCACTATGAGTCTGATCTAGTAACGAGACCCTGAACACCCTGTGGACCCTTCCTTAAAATATAAAGATAAATAATTAAAGTTTTTATTTTAAAGAGAATAAAAACAATAAAGAATTAGAAACAATACAGAATTTTAAGAAAACAAGATAAAGGAATTCCACAATGGTTGTTGTCTTGCATATTGTCTTTAGTCAGTCAGATTACCAGATATAACACACAAAATTGGTCAAAAAATTAAGTATTGTCTCTTTCAGTAATAGAAATTAGGGGTACAATTACATTAGCGACCTTGTGTGCGCATATATATATATATATATATATATATATATATATATATTTCCCCCCCTTCTTTTCTTTGTTTTCTCCTTTCCTGCATCCCAGTTGTTCTTTTCTTTCTATTGAGCAGTTTCTTTCCTTTTCATAATAGCTACTCCACCATTTGGATTTTATTTACTCTTTCAGCTTCTTAGACTTTTGTCACTTTTGCCAGTTTCACTCAATTCTTTCAACATGAAAAGAACCTGGAATTCAACCTCAGAAGGAGAGGTGAACAGCTGATGAGGTTTATTCAATCACTTTTAGAATGAGACTACAGGTAACTATATCATTTCACTGTTATAAAACAAACAAAAACAGAAGCAAAATCTATATATGTAATCACATACTCTTCTATGATTGTGCACACACACACACACACACACATACACACCATTTCTTGGAGCATTTTTGTGAGTTAAAGAAAGCACTGTTCATATTTACACAGGAGCATCAACATGCTGCAAAATTATTAAACAAAAGCCATGATGTATAACCACTTCAATGTAAGGCATTTTATATTCTGGTTTATACATTTTTACTATAATAAAATTAAGCATTTCACAATCAGCTTGTTTATATGGAGAATATTGAGTTAACTGGAAACTTAGGTCTCAACTCTGGTGTGTTTACTTCTCTCAGAGCTTTCAGAGTCTTAGCTAGGGCGGTTTGTTCTTCCTATCCTATCCCTGCTGTAATTTAAAATTCTATACCACCAGCATTCTTTTTTTCCTATTCTTTTACTCTCAGAACACAGTGCTAGACCCTTCCTGACAATCTGATCATTGCGAAGTTCCTAGGCTTGTCGATTTGATCCTTAATCATACAAGTATCAAGACCAGTGAATTTTTGCTATTTTCTCTTTTGGGATTTTCTGAATATAAGTTATAGTGCGTAATATTTAATATGAGCTGTGGGTAGCTACATTCTTTTGCTGGTTTCTGTCATTAATGCCCCATTAATGGGATATTTCCCTAATCCCCACATCTGATTGGTTGATCAGTTTTACCTGCTGTAGAAGTTATAGTCAAGTGCTGGTGAAGGTCATTCAGATGGTGGCACTGACCACATCACAACAGCAAAAGAGTCTACCCAGTCAGTATCACGATCCTCTAGCAAGCCACTGCACATCATGAATGCACGTCCAGAGGGCGTACATGAAAAGTAGCATGTAATTATCAAAGGCAAAAAGTAGAGATCAAGAACAGCTTGAGACAGAATTGGTTCAAATTTATTATTAGAAATCCTATTTAAAATCCAGAAGAGAGCAACTTAGTTGGTAAAACATGTCAGAGAGTAGGTGACAAAGAATATGAGAAAATTACAACTTTTTTTCTCACTGAATTTAACAATGTTTGGCACCAAATTCTTAATTTGACTTAAAGACTCTCTGAGGATATTTGTGCTAGTAGAGAGATTCTTTTTGCTTGTATGGCAGCCTGTCACTCAGCTAGTCTAGAAATTGTGTCTTCTGCTGGTCAATATGAAACCAGAAAGACTCAGCAGAGCATACGAAACATATTTTCCTTCAATAAGCACCAACTTAACACAGAACTGTACAGAGGTACAGGTCAGTAAAAGGAAAAAGTTGTCAAGTTTGAATTTCAGTTTAAAAACAAGCTTTGATGTATTTATGCTTAATGAATGCCCACCATCATGATCAATCCATGAGACTGTGGCCTTGTAATATTTGTTCCAATGTTACAGAATCCTTCTGTCTTGGCGTTCCTCTCAGTTGGTATTTGTTTAAAAGCTAGTGGGCAATAGTTTGCACTCCAAAGAGAGGATGTAGAGTAGCACAAAGGTACACGTTTCTAGCATCTTCAGATTTTCTAATAAGAATGCGACATGTTCTATTGGTGATTTGTTTGACATGCAGATTTATATCTGGAAACCTAACCAAAAATTTAAAGACAACATCATTCATTATGGCAACCATTGTTGAACTCCTGTTACTTTTTTTAATGTAACTTTGCACCACTTCTAGTGCTCCTTTTTATTTTTGCTATTTTGTATTCTTTAAAAATAAAAAAGAATGTTGCATGCATAAACATACATATATACATAACTTTGTTGTTACTATTTTAATTTTTAAAATTATTTATTTATGTATTTGATAGAGGGTCTCGCTACACAGCTTGAACTAATAGGGATCCTTCTGTCTCAGCTTCTCCAGCACTGGGATTGCAAGCATGCGACACCACATCCAGCTTCAGTGGCCAGCAGGAAAGCATGAGGTATGGGAATCAAACCCAGGTCTTCGGGCTTGTCATACAGGTGCCTAGACTGCCAAGCTATCTTCCTAGCCCTGCTGTTATTTTTAAATATATTTAATACATTTCATTTTTATTGAAACATCTCCAAGATACCTTAGTAATTTGTGTTTTCATCAGAGAAGCTTGTATATAACATATATGAGGTAATCTTCTCATGGTGCTATAAGGATCACCCTTGAAATCATCTGCTGGGACTGTGCTTCTATGATGTGATATTCGTGGGCCTTAAGGCAGTGCCTGGCCCTGCACTGAGTGGCCCTAGGCTGCCAAGTAATTGATTCCATGACAAATGTCATCTTCTTCTACACTCCAGTGTGTCAAATCTCCAAGGGTTTTGCTAGCTATGTCATCTAAAGAGACAGCAGATGAGTTAAAAGTTAACGAGATGTGTAGGGAGTACTGTGCAGAACAGTGGCTCCCTGTCTTCATGGTGCCTCAGAAGCATCTGGAGGCCCACAGGGATCTGAACTCAAACTTTCTGCTTCAGGGACCTGGAAGCAAAGTTTGGAAATTTTTGTTTCTCATGATTTATCTGCGGAAGCTGATGGACAACACTGTGAGAACTACTGCAAGAAAAGAGAGATAGGAGGTAGTTTAAGGCATTGTAGGAGCTTCAGATCCTTGGAAATCTGGCAAACCTCTTGCTGCTTACAATTAGAAGAGGAGAATGTTTATTTTTCTGTACCAGGTATTATAACTATGGAACATACAATGAAAAGAGGTAGAGCTGTGGAAAAACTGCAGAAATTTGTAAAAATTGTTGATAGAATTACATATTACATGTTAGTTTACTAAGCAACATGTTAAATACATCCCACACGATGAAATGATGCCACATCAAACAGCCGTGCTTTCCAAAAAACCTCTCACATTGCCTTTAATAGGCTGGGCTGGATGGCCCATTGGTTTGACCCCATGTGGCATTTCTAATGTCTTTGTATTCTAACCCAATGTTTGCCACTAAAGTGCTTTGCTAACAGATTTTGCTTGCAGATAGCGCACAACCCTGAAAAGAAAATCACTTTGCAAATCCTGTGATTTCATGGGCCACTGGATTCTCTGCATTCTCTATTACCCAGTTTATCTTTTGTTCATTTAATGCACCGCAAACAGCATTGAATTAGTTTGTTGGACAATTAAGTAAGATATTAAACTAAAGATTTATATATAAATATGTCAAGTAATTATTTGAGGAATTCATCTGTAAGGCATACTTAGAAAGGTACTTTGCAAAAGCTTTTTCCTCCTGATCTCTTTAATATTTCAATGAGCTCCAACTTTTATAAGTAATCTACATTTTTCTAAGGTGCACACAACTAAGAAACATAATTCCCTGTAATGGATGCTTAAAATCACCATTTCTAAGGAAATTAGCTCTTGTAAACATCCTGGAATAAATTTCAGGAAGTTAAATTAGTATTTGTTAGTAGAATGAACATGCCCTGATCAAATCCAATCTTTTCAAATGTTAGGTCTGTCCTAGTTTCTAGTCACCATCTCTTTGCTATGACCTGTGGCAGCACAAAGACTTCTATTGGCTTCCCCAGGGCCTTAACCTGCAGCACAGGTCTTGAAGTGATGACTGGCAGATTTTCATGCACAACTTCATTTCAAGGTGTCCGCAGTCAGAGCTGATCCTGTTTCCTTTGCCTCTGCTCCAGTGTGAGCCTTGGTTCTGATTCAAATGGAGCTCAGTGTGTTCTTTTCAAAAAATCATTCATTCATTCATTCATTCATTCATTCATTCATTCATTCATTCATTCGGTGTAGCGTCTCCCTACACAGCTCAGACTCATAGTGATCCTCCTGTCTTGGCCTCCCCAGCCCTGGGATTATGGGCATGTGCCATCATACCTGGTTTCAGTATCCTACATGGCAAGCCCAGGATTCAGACCTGGAACTGCACATGGGTGATGGGGATTGAAGTTTGGTGGCCGGGGAACTTTTTTATTTAATAGGATCTTAGTGGATGGATTTCACCATGGATGCAAATAGAGACCATAGCAGCATGTTTGATAGTATCAAGCAACAATTATTTCCTAACTGAATAGATACCAATAAAGCATTACAAATTATGTTTTTGTCTGTGTAAAAAGACATGTGGAATGGAAAACAATTTATTCTTTGAATTGAATAAGTTCTGGAGCTTATCAGGTAGGCACTTAGACCTCCAAGCTATGTCCCCAGCCACTCTGCCTCTTCTTAAGTCTTACTTGCCTACTCTCCAGGCATTCAACTTTGATAACTGAGCTTCAGCTTGATTTCTCTTTTGTTACGTGCTATCTTCCATCCCAGGAAAGGTGACCCTAGCTCTGGATCCTGGACTATTGATTTGGGCTATCTCTGTAACAATAGGTATTTTACTGTGTTTGTAAGAATGAATTGTTTTCCATTCCATATATCTTTATACACAGACAAATACATAATTTGTAATGCTTTATTGGTATCTATTCAGTTAGGAAATAACTGTTGCTTGATACTATCAAACATGTTGCTATGGTCTCTATTTGCATCTATGGTGAAATCCATCCACTAAGATCCTATTAAATAATAAACCTCCCTGACACTTAAATTCTAACCCTTTCTCATCTAACTCATGTCTAAATGAACACTATGTGCCTATGGGATTATTGGAACTACTATTGACACTAGCATGATGGACATGAACAAGATACCACTCCTCTCTTAAAGCAACTCATTCTAAATGATAGAGCAAACAGGCAAACAATTGAGACAACTGAAATGCAATACTTTAGAGGTACTAAGTTCTAGGAGTCTTCCTCACCAAGATGTAGTATCAGAAGTCAGAAGATTGTCCTTATATAAACATTCATTCTTAACATGGAACCAGCATTTTCCATCAATCATTGATATTCTAATAAATCCCTATAGAATGTGCTTTAAAAAACTGTTACACTTTTTTACAGAGACATTTAGGAGTCTAAGCATATACAAAATTGTAGCAGGTTAATCTTATGGCTTCATTTAGAAAGACAGCGATGATAAACTCAAGTACCTATGTTATAGAGTAATAGTATCACTAAGCTTCTCTTCTGAAGGGTTAATAACTTGAGTTTGCAGACCAAAAACTTAGAGAGAAAGAAGGACTACAAGGATAGCCAATATTTTGGCCCTAGCGCTGCCAGGTCATTGAGGACTCAGGACATAAGAGAACCTGTGCTGTAACATTCTATAACTCAGTGGTATTCCAAATTTTCTGTTCAAGGAGATTATGGGGCAACAGAGGAAAGGGATTGATGATATACAGTGTCCCTAAGGAGAGTTATCTTGAGAGAAAACATTCTCTTAGTCTTTCACAGAGAGCAGACTGGTCTTAATGATAAATTGCTTAATGGCTATGACTCATCCAGGCGGCCGACATTGACAAAAATTCTATACAACGCTGTACATGGTTTCAAGGTAAATCCTGAGGGGATTTGACTAACCTTGTCAGATATGAAAATTACATGTTTTATTATATAGATCTTGCTTTAACTTGGACTTAACCACCCAGCAGAAAAGTTTAACCATGAGGCATAAAAAGTGAAGCCAGATTAGTATGCTGAGCTGTAAAAGGCTCAAGTCAACAATTTCCAATATTGCCAGTTATGCTGATAACCCACTATTATGGAATATCACTCTATGTACATAGCTACTTTCTCTTAGTTCAGTGAGAAGAAATACTTGTACCAATAGTGTTTAGAAAACTTACCATGTCTGCATCTTGTATGCTGAACAACTACTATGAAGACAACAATATGCATTTTATCAATTATTGTGGCTGTTCTACTAACGTATTTTGAAACTGTCTCAATGTTATTTCTTATGAAAAGTAATCAAAAAACATTTATTCCACTTTCACTGGCTCAAATTCTACTATGTCCTATGCATTTGGTACTACATCAAGGATGGATTGAGAGGACTTTTGTTAGAACTGTAGCTCAGATCCACTCACACTGCCCTGAACACTTGAGAATTTTTTTTGTCTTTAAATACTTAATGGCATTTGTTTTCTGGTCCCCAAAAGTTAATGTAAACCCTCTGTAATATCTTCCATAATTGGCCTTTGCTCTCTAAAGGTAGAAGTAAATCATGGAAGGTCTTAGATCTGCTTACTAGAGGATGGATCCTATAAGTAACCCCTTCTTTCCAGAACTTTGAAGTGAATTTCAGCCTATCATTTCATCCTTCACCATTGAAGCCAAATATTTTGAAGGGGTGGAATTTTTTGTCAACTACAGTGCCTGTTTCAGGATAGGTAGACGTCCCTGTTGATAAAGCCACTGTAACTTGTGCTTACAACTGAAAATGCTTATCACAAAGACCCCATTACATGTTACTCACTGAAGAGACATCTGTCCAGTTGTTGTATTTCTTGAGTTCCAGAATGAATCTAAAACATTCATTACTTTGTGCAATTAAAGCTTTCTTTCACTTTTGACTGATGGAAAGACATCTTCACCTCAGATGTATATATCAGGGATTTCTAAGACATCTCAGGGGAAACTGATGACTGTCTTAGTGCCTCAACCCTGACTCTAGAGCTAATAGACAAGTTCCCAAGCATTGCTACAACTCTGCCTAAACCCAAACTGATGCTAGTAAGTAGAGAGTCATTCTGAAACAAGACTGTAAGGAACTTCTATACCCAGTCAATGTTGCTGAAGTTTAAAGAGAATTACAGGTAGAGGAATCAGATATTTGGTTAAGAGATAAAGGAAAAGCTTAGAGATATTGGGAAAAAACATAGACACTCCAGAGTCAGGCAGCAAAAACGACCAAAGGCATGGCTCCAACACAAGCATTTATCCTCAGGCCTACTTTGAGCTGTGTTTTGAAGATAATGAAATATAAAATCAATTACATGGCCTCTTTTAACTTCAGTTCAATCATCTACAAAACATACACATTATATTTCACAATATTCCCACTGTAATCTAGTACGAAAAATCATGTTCAAGTGCTACAAATATTTTAAGGAGGTATGCAAATGTGATATGCTCTTAGGGTATATTGCAAATTATATTTCAATCATTTATCTCTTTTTTATTTTTTTATTTACCTAGGAGCTTTTATGAACTTTGAGTTAAGGATTTCTTCTTTTTCCTTATTGATGAGCATGAGGTCTACTTCAAGGCTTAAATTTATCACTTGGAAATTTAACAAGGGTTTTCACAAATCTAGTACTGTCTAGAGGTATAGTTCAGTATAAGGGTGCTTTCCTAACATGCACAGGCCCTTGATTGATCACCTGCATTGTAATAGAGATAGATAGATAGATAGACAGATATATATATATACATAGAGAGAGAGAGAGAGAGAGAGAGAGAGAGACAGAGACAGACAGACAGACAGACAGACAGACAGACAGACAGACAGATGGCTTGGAAAACTTGCTCTTAATACGTGAAGTACTTCTATAAACCAATGCTTGCTGGCCATAGAAACAAATGCACTCTGCAAAATGGATGAATTTCACAGAGTAGCATAAGAGTTCCTTAAAGCTGTAATGAATTATTCCATAAACCTGTATTTAGGGACCTTTAAAACTGCAGATTATCAGCCTGAGAAACCATGTTGTCTCCAAAGGCACATTTGCAGGCTGCCGTGCAGATCCGCTTTTGAGCAACTTTCACATTATGATCTTAGTGAATTCTTGACCAGATGGACTTGAACAGCTGCCACCCATGCCCGGTAAGTCCCTTTGCTTGAGAAGACAAAATAGTTCATTTGTTTGCAGTTCCTTCCTGAAAGTACACAAGGGCAATTTTCTACATTGTGAATTACTTCTATCAGAATAACATTTTCCCTGAAAGACCACAGCTCATTATGCTATTTAGAAACAAACAAAAAATACGCACAACCATTATTTTTCAGAAGTGTTATAATTTGCACCCAGAAGGGACAAGTTCTTTTTTAGATTAAGTTTTAAAAAATGTTCCTGAGTTGCTATTACATTCAGGCTGACACAGAAGGTTATAACTTCAAGAACCTCCTCTGAAATAATAATGCCTTCCGTTTGCATAACATCATATTTTTCTAAGAGCTCTCAGATGCTTTCACTCGCGTGAACCTCAGAGCAACTCAGTGAGGCCAGGTGGGTGCCTTTATGCATTATTTAACAGATAAAGAAACAATCACTCCACAATATTATCTGCACATCTACTAATGCCATTGTATTGTACAGGTGTTATAGAAGCTAAAATAGCATATTCCTGAAAGAAAATTTTATTCGAGAAGGAAAATTTTATTCCTAAGATAAAGCCACAAGTCTAAACAATAAAAGGACACAATATGGTCCAAAAGATGATACAACATGACTTACGATTAAAACATTAGAGCTGTTTCTATCACTCATGGGCTGTGTTCCAGAGGATTCAGGGGTGTGTCAAATGTCATACTTAACACAAGGGCCTGAACAGAGTAGAGCTTGTGCAATTCATGAGGATATTTACATTTTTGTGTCACTGACCCTGTGATCTTAGAATTGTAAATTTAATTGACAAATTCAATTTTGTAATTTGCAAAAGATTTTGAAATCCATCTACTTTATCCTGACAAATTTTCTGTGGTATCTTGGGAAAGATACATTAGAACAGCTGTGATTCTTAAAAATTCTGTCTTATATTCAGTTCTGATCTCTATTGCTCTATCTTGCAGAGAGGAGCAGAACACTATTTCCTATCCAGTGAACGCTTTAATGTCTCAGTAGTCAGCTTGACAGTTCGATCTGCCTTCTGTTTTTTCCTCCTTCTACTCAATCTTTCAACTAATCTAGGCATTCACAATCATTGTTAAACTCCTGAGATGTTGTCTCATGTGTCTACGTTGTGCCTTCTTCCATCCCAAACTGACTTACTATTGTAGGCGTACAGACCTGAATGAGATCCTTATTTCCTAGACTCTAAATACTATGGTTGTCTTTACAGTCCACTTTCAGCATACGTGATACTGCTAGTTGTGAAAATTTGTTTGTTTTGTCTTTTTCTTTTGAGACAGGGTCTCACTACGTAGTGCAGGCTGGCCTTGAACTCACTATGTACCCAAGGCTGGCCTTAACTCATGGTCATTCTCCTACCTTAGCCTCCTCCGTGCTGAATTTGCAGGCACACACCACTGTGCCCAGCATGAACATTTCTTATGCATCATAATAAGTGCATGTGAATGTTGCTTAATTAATGTACATAAGATAAAGCATGAATTTCTCTTAAAGAGCAAAGGCAATCTTCATTTTTATGCCTTTTTCTCTCTCTTTCTTTCAATTCCTTTCTGAATCCATTCATGCTTAGTGTATATTTATCCAGATGATCCTGCTTAAGGGAATAATAACAAAGCATTAATGTACCAACAATCCTTGGTATTTTGTTTCTCATTTTTGTTAACTCCGAAAATAAAAATTAATAGTTCATGTAAATTAACAAGCCAATACTGACCTCTGGTGTGTAATGAAGAAATTGCTTACTGAATGAACACGTGGGCACTTGGAGAAAGTTTTGTTTCAATGTAAGAATATCTTCCCCCAAGCAAGGAACTTCCTAAGTTATAAATATAAGTGTGAAAACGAAGAAGTGTTAAAGTAACTGAATGGAAGAGATGTTCTTATGTTCTTTAAGTTTGGTAAGTGAAGACAAAATAAAAGCTACTGACACTGAAACAGCCTTACTCCACAACATTTGTGACTAATGAGGTCAGTTCTCCAGGCCCTATAAACATACTGAGGTGAGAAATGATCTACCCTCCCCCTCCTGACACCATATAAACAGGATTTTAAAAAATGACTCATTGTGAATTTCTCTGAGTCCTTTCCTTATGTGGCAGATATGTGTTCACACCTTCTTTACCCCAAACTGACTTTGCGACTTGTTTCACATGCCGGGTAAAGGACCCCAAATCACCTTTCTCTGGTTGTATTTTATTTCCTATAAAATTCTAAAGCTGTGCCATGTGCTTGGGATCTTCCTGCGGACAGTCATCAGTAGAGCCAGATTCCAGTTCCTGGCCTTATCCCTGAGTACTGGCAGGCTTTTTGCATCTCTAGACCACCTTACTTCTATTTGGAATCTATAAAACAGGTAAGTGGACTGGATGATTTCTTGCATTCCATGTGGTGCTCTAATTCTACAAATCTGCAAACAAGGGTTCAGAACACTGGCTTAGAACCTGGGATTCCCATGTCCTGCAATGTTGTTGGTTCCATTCTTGTCCCATCTTCTAGTATCTATGGTTCCCTTCTCATTCTAAACTGGTGTGCTGACTACACTCCACTCTGCCTATTTGCATGCCTTGATTTTGTGATTGGCCTGATACACTTAGATCTAACTAATCATGAGTGACTAAAGAAAACATGAGTATATCAAGTTCATCCTCAAAGTCTGTATATGCCACAGAGTCTTTAGAAGCCCCTGGATCCCTTAAACTGAAATCAACAGCTACAGTTTTTACTGAGTCTATAAGCCAAAACATCTACAAGAGTGTTGCTTCTTTCAGATTTTCAGTGATTGTTAGTTATAACCTACACTGGAGGAAAACATAGTGCATCCAGTTGTTGGTGGGAGCTAAATCACTTTCCGTGCAGAGTGAGTAATTCAAGTTCCCTAAGTTGGGAAGACAGAAAGAGGAGGGAAAAAGCAGAGGTCAAGGAGAACCAGAGGCAGCATTAGTCAAATGGTTTTAAATTGAAAATAGTGTGTGCTTTGCAGGAAGTTGTTAAGTGAAGCAATAGGTTACATCCACAACTACTGATGTGAAATCTTCTGAAAAACTATTATGCAATCGAGTAGGCTTTGTTATTTCAAAAACAACTCTGTTTCTTATTATTGAAAAGAATTGTTTTAAAGTTATAAGGCTTTTCTTTCCTTAAAGCTTCCTTATTCCAGTTCCATGTAAACTAAACTAATAGATCTATCATTTATTTTCTTCGAGTCTGTTGGTAGTGAATGTGAAACATTCCTTAATTTCCTTCCAGCAAATTTATGAACTTCAGTTTCCCCCTGGAATTCTGTTTCTCTAGTGCCTGCATTGCATGCAGGTGGCCCCACATGGGGAGCTTGAATCTGAACAAGATGAATAAACCTCTGTATATTTTCTAGCTCTGATGCCTGGCCCCAAAGAGCTGGACAGAAGAGCACACCTATCAGAGAGAGCACTGGCACAGAGTGTGGCTTCATAGACAGGGGACAGCAAATGGTGCCATGGGAAGAAATAGTTTAGGGTGATTTTAGAGTTCAATCAGAGGGAGAGAATGCCTGGATAGGAGTGGCAGTAGGAACTAAAGCCAAGGATCAGGAGGAGTCCATGCAAGCACGGTGGGAGCCCATCTGGAATGCTGGAATCCAAGCGGGATCCAAGCCTCACCCCAGAGAGATGTGATGGGTTCAGAGTCACAGCCTGACTCGAGTGGACAGAGGCCTGCATTAGGTCAGCCTGGGAAGAGTGAGAAGAACATCTGTGTGGCCTGCTGGTGACTTAGGACAGGAGTTACAGTCTGAGGATGACATTCAAGAATGGGAGAGCCAAGAGTGGGGTGTTGGGGCCAGAGTAGAAGAGGAAGGGGGCTTAGTACAGGAGCCTAGAGTCCTGAGTTGGGTCTGAAATCTACAGAGTAGCAATATATTAATAACAATAAAGCATGCAGTTAACTGTGCCGTGTTATGTTGGAAAAATCCTTTTTGCAAGGATTGTCCTAAACATTTTAAAAGTGAGTGGGCATCAGATCAGCAATGAATGTTCCAATAATCCAAGGCCAGATTTCTTCCTTTTTATTTTTATTTACAATTTTGTCAAAGCTTGAAATTATTTCAAAACTTTAAAAACACCATTTGAAAAAGGCTATCACGGTGTGAATCAAAATAAAATGGAAATGCAGGCTGTATAGTAGGTGAGGGAGCGCTACTTGGAGCATGCGGTGGTGCAGCCATTGGAATTACTGGCTACGTTCTCTAAAGTTCAGTACATACACTGAGAGAGACAGAAGTCTAGTGAAACGTTTCCAAATTTAGATATTTGAGAGAAATTTTATATTTTATGTGTATGAGAAAACATGGATACTCATTTGTGTACACACACACAAACACACACACACTCAGATATTGTATCTACTTTTAAGATCTTTTCAGAAAATCTTTTAATCATTTAACTTAGTACTGAGTGGAGAGCAACATTATATGTTTTTTCTACTTCTTTTTTTCTTCTTTTCTTTCCTTCCCTCCTTCCCTTCCTTCTTTCTTTTTTATTTCCTTTCTTTTCCTTTCCTTCTTTTCTTCCTTCTTCATTTTATCTGCTTCCTGCCTTGGTACTCCTTTAGGTGGACATGAGAAAAAGGATTTAAATGACATATCATGTAAATTTAACTTAAAATTGTTCATCTTTTCATACATCATACAGATCAGGGCTGGCCAGACAGCTCAGCAGATTAAAGTGCCTGTTTAGGCAGAGGCAACAATCGAGGTTGGATCCCAACACATTGTGCCTGCCCCACCCCCGCGGTGCACTGAGATGGGAGATTGAGCCTGGGTCTGGTGGCATGTGCCTGTAATCCCAGCATTTGCGAAGCTGAAGACAGGAGGATCACTACAAGTCTGATCAATGTAGTGAAACCCTGTAGACCCTGCACTAAATACATTAAAAAAAGTTAACAGATTAACTTCTATATTTTTACTAGCCTAATGTGAAAGCATAATACCTTCACCCATAGATAACTATATAATTATTTTAGAAAGTGATACAGTATTCTTGCAGTGTATAGATACTATATTGTAAAGGAATCTTGTATTACATTTTAAAATGAAAAATAGCACAATTTATGCAGAATGTGAGCTC
>PVKN010009124.1:0-24177 GCA_004027915.1 Capromys pilorides
AATAACAATGAGATAGTTTCAAAACACATTAGTAGGACAGCCACAATAATTAATACAATTCACATTGTTCTCTTCATCAGAGTTGTTCAGAGTACAAGGTACAGACATGATAACTTTTCTAAACACTGTTGGTACAAATATTTCTTCTCATTGAACTAACAGAAAGTAGTTGCATAGGTAGTCCAGTATTCCATAATAGTAGTGAGTTATTGGCAGAGTTGGCAATGTCAGAAGCTGTTGACTTGAGCCTTTTACAGCTCAGCATACTAATCTGGCTTTACTTCTTGGGCCTCATGGTTAAATTTTTCTGCTAGGTGGTTAAGGCCAAGTTAAAGCAAGATCTATATAACAAAACATGTAACTTTTAAATCTGACAAGGTCAGTCAAATCCCCTCAGGATTTGCTTTGAAACCATGTAGTGTTTTATAGAACTTGGTCCGTGTCAGCTGTCTGAATCAGTCATGACCATTGCTTGGCCAGTTTGTTCTCTGTGAAAGCCTGAGAGAATGTTTTCTCTCTAGGTGACTCTCCTTAGGTACACTATATATCGTCAATCCCTTTCCTCTGTGGCCCCATGATAGATAAGAACAGAAAATCTCATCGAACAGAAAATTTGGGACACCACTGAGTTATAGGATGTTACAGTACAGGTTCTCTTATATCTCTTATGTCCAGAGTCCTCACTGACCTTGAAGGGCTAGGGCCAGAATATTGGATATTCTTGTAGCCCTTCTTTTACTCTAATTTTTTTGGTGTGAAAACGTAAGCTGTTAACTCTCCAGAAGAAAAGCTTAATTGTGCCAGTTTTTATACATCTCTTTAGAAAGAATATTTGTGCTTCCCCACAATAAACTATTCTCTAAGAAATATCCAAACCTGCCCAAATATCAAACTGGGAAGGTGACACGTTGCTGTTTATCTCAATGATTAGTACTTTATCTTGAACCTTGAAGAAGTGGATCCAGTTCTCAGAATGCACAGAAATAAGTGTGTTTGATTCATGAAGTAGTACACCTGCTCACCAACAAATCAGTGAGATATATGTCCTTGTTTATTCCCAAGGACATCTCCCATCAGCTTTTCCTTTTTTTGACGGGTGAGGGTATTTGTTGAGGATTGAACCCTGTGCCTAACAAATGTGAAGTCGATGCTCTGTGGCTGAGCTAAAAGGATTTCTTTTAAATAAGTGAATTATAAATACATTTGTATTACATAAAAATACTATTATAAATATCTTACACTAAGTTTATTTCTAGAAGTTAATTTTTGTCATTTTTAAAAATTAAGTGACCTAGTATTTTTACATTTACTCATATAAAGTCCTTCATTCACATGTAAGAAAAATGTGCTTCAGAGACACAACAGTACAGAAGGAATTTGGCCCATGAAGCATCCAGGAAAAGACTCCAGAGATAGCACCATGCATAGGACCACAAGCCACCACAACTCTCTTGTCCAAATAAGCCAAATATAAATTATTTCACACATTCCATCAGAGAGTACCCAGAATGGGCTTTGTGGGGAAATAAGTGCTCCTCCTTCTGGTGTATCACACCTTAGAGTGCTGTCTCCCTTTTCAGGAGGCCCTGGTCCCCCTCTTCCTTAGCACAAGCTAGCATCAGAGTGTGAGGGAGAAAGTTACCCCAGTTCCAGACAGAAAAGCCCTTTTCCTGTTTTTATAGCAGCACTCAGCACGCAGCACTCTGTCTTGCTGGTCGTCTTCGATTTGGGCATTTCCACCTCTGGAGAAAAGTAGCCTCCAGGGAGGGAGTGCTGGCTGGCCCCTCCCCTGCTCCTGTGTGTCCTTGCCCGGAATCTTGGGATTTCTTTTGCCCTTTTCTATTCTCCTTGGATAGAGGGGCATGTAGAGGAGGGCAGTTCACAGAGAAGAGTATGTTTCAGCCACTTGACACATTCTGACATCAAATTTATGGCAGGATTTACCCACCCTCTAGCCCCAGGGAAACATTGCTGACATCCAGTATTGATGCCCACATGTGAGTCCATAATTCCACACACACCCCCGTATCCAATCCTATAGGTTCATAGACTTGAGTATTCGTGGGTGCAAAATTGAAATATAATATGCCAGTTTTTCTATTAGAACTTGAAGAGTGGAAATGATAAAAGATTTATACAGAGGTCCCCACAATAAGCCTACAAGTCTCGGTTTTCCCTGGGACTTTCACAATGTGTTCTGCTATGCACATTTTTATATATATATATGGAAGAGCTTCTGTGTGAAAGTGGGCATATGCACAATCTACATCCAAAAAGTGAGATAATAAAAGTATAGATTAAAGCAAGAACAATTGACATTTAAGGCCCACCATTTATTTAACAGAGAAGCCACCTTCGCATTTTAGCTGAGAACCTCTTAAAACCTTGCTAATCTACCAAAACAGAGGCCAGTGTGGTAGTGCACACCTGTAATTCCAAGACACAGGAGACTGAAACAAGAGGATTGCTGCAAGTTTGAGGCCAGCCTGAGCTTCAAAGTGAGTTCAAAGTCAGCGTGAACTGCATAGTGAAACCTTGTCTCAAAAAGACCAAAAAAAATCTACCAAAACAGATATTTACATATGTATGCATGTATGTAGGTATGTGTGTATTTGGTACACAGCTCAAACTCATAATGATCCTCCTGTTTTCAGTCAGGGATTAACAGGCATACGCCACCACGCCAGTCTCCGGTGCTGCATGTGGTGCCAGGGATGAAATCCCAATCCCTGCACTTGCCTAAACAAGCACCTAGTCTGCTGAGCTATCTCACCAGCCGCAACAACAGATAAAATGGAAGTTTTCTGAGTCATAGATGGGAGAGGACTGTTTATTCATTTAAGTAATACAGTAAGCACATTTCATTTTACATTACATAAGCAGTTAAGCAAATGAGGTTTGGAGTACATATCTTGTGTTCTAATTAAGTTCCAGCATGCATTTAGCACATGACTTGAAGCAAGTGATTTAACCTGTTTAACAATTAGCTCTTCTCATCCCTACAATGGAGATAGAGGTAGGGCTCCTCCTTCATAACTTAGATTGTGGGGAAGAGAAAAGAATATGGAATCCATCCAACAGCCGTGTGCAGTGTGCTCTGTGCAAGTGCTCACTGCCCCTGTTCAGTCCCACAATTCAGAATGCAGTTGCTAAGATGCAGGGGTCAATCCACAAAAGTTCCAGTAGGACCTCCTTAATGATTTTATGTAAGTCCCATGCCTAGCACTAAATTGTACATTTCAGGAAGGAAAAAACCATACTGAATTTATAGGTGTAGGTCTACAGATACAGAGTGAAGGAGGGCTACAAAAAGAAAAACTTCAGTGCAGTCGGTTCAGGGAGCTATTTTGTGGAAAATCAGGAAAGCATTTGAAATACTGAGAGCCATCTGAAAAGTCAAAACAATAATTAAATGAAATCTCTAGATGCAGGTAATGCATCTATTTAATTACTAAATGATTACATTATTAATTGGCAAAGTATCACAGGTATCCAGCTCTTCCTTCGCCTAGTATAAATCAGTAAAGCTCCCCATAGTTTAATTTAACAGCATAATTATAACATATATGAAAAATAATAAATATTATTAAATGCACAGAAAATAAAAGCAAGCACTAGATTCTTCCATTTGCTTCATTTCCTTGAATAAAATCCAAAGTGGTATTGACCCTTTCAGGTCCTTAGATTCCCTTTAGGCATACTATCCGATATTAGAGGAAGCAGATAACACTAGAAGCCCAAATATATGTTAAGGCCCCAAACAATTCATCTTACAATTATATGGACTCGAAATTCCAAAGTCATTTATTTCTAGAATATATAAAACTGTTGTCTTGGGTCTTTCTTTCTCGTGTAGGGTTTCTTTAGAAGAACCATTCAGAAAAATCTCCATCCATCCTATTCCTGTAAATATGAAGGAAAATGTGTCATAGACAAAGTCACACGAAATCAGTGCCAGGAATGTCGCTTCAAGAAATGTATCTATGTTGGCATGGCAACAGATTGTAAGTAGATCGTCTTCATTTGCTTCATATTCAAGGAGTGTTGATTGTGGAAGGATTTGGTTCATGATCAATCAGGCAGAAAAGCAGTAAGGACCCACACAGAGAAGGGAATATATGGTTTCCCCACCTCTATCTCTCCCCACATCCTGCTTGTCATCCAAGGGGTTAGAAGCCATTGCTGTGTGGGTTTTATTCTACTTCTGTGTTATCATCTCTTAACTCGCAAAGTAGCCAGATGACGAGGAAAATGAAGTGGCTAAATTATCCCTATAGTGTTGGGAAGATGGGCTGTTGCCAGCATAGCAATGTGTTACAATGAGGTCTCATCCCTTTAACTTAGTGAAGTAATTTTCATACATGTGATACGAGCCTCATGTTCTAGTTATCCTATTTTTCTTCAAAATCAAAGACATAAATTATTTTATGGACACTTTTTAGTCAGAGCATTGGCAGAAAATGTCTAGGAAAACTTTTGGAGAATTCATGAAGCATCCTTCCTTTGATTGCTGCTTGTGTTTTGAGCCATAAAGTCATTGGAACTAAAGTTGTCACACCCAGCATCCCCAGTGCCACAGCATATGGTGGTGAGATTAGCTCTTAGGGTCTTTCCTCCCCACACTGTGTAAGGGACTTACACCAGCCACTTTAATTAATCATGAAAAGAACTGTGTGCTTCACAAGGCTTCCCTTTTGTCAGACATCAGTGTTAATGATTTCTACTGCCATAAACTTTTATACATCAGGGAAGGATTCCAACTGTTGACTAAACATCTAAAAGGAAAAAAAAAAGAAAAAGGAAAGAAAGGGAAAACTCAGTGAGGATTCTTTCTGATATAAAAAGAAATAATCATGTGTACCCTCATGTGATAAATAGAATTCTCTCTGAGAGAGCAGCAGCAGCAACAAAAAACTATGGAAGATCTTGCTTTGCATGATAAGGAAGACAGAAGGAAGAATCACTCAAAGGAAGAGGGTCGAGTTATGGCGTTAGGCTGAAAATCCTGAGTTAATCCTCACCTCGAGCTGTGTCTGTTCTTTATCTTTTAAAGGTTTTAGCCTAGCCATCAATATGCCTGAGAAGGATATGTGAATATGATTAACTCAGGACCGATCGCTTCAGTACATTACTGAAATGAACCATTAGGGGTTGACTCATTGTTTCATTAAGAACTTTAAGATCTTAGTGTTTTGAGGTTAAGAAACTCTGTTAATCTAGATCATGGGGGGATAAAATTAGGGTGCTCCTTATTTGGGAGAGAATTTTAAGAACTCAGGCTTTATAATTAAAATAAAAACAGACTTTGAGGCTTAGTTATTAGCCCTGTGACCTCCAGTATTAAGCCTGCAGTTTCTCTGCTCTGAAATCACTGCCAACTTTAGAGGGTTGTGTCCAGGATTATGTTAGATAATTTGCATCCGGTGCAACCGTCTCTGACACACTAGATGCGTTCAGAAAATGTGGCTCTGCGTATTGTTAGCTTTGCTGCAAGAACCAAAGCGACTTAGCAGGCCCTGTCCATATTTCCTGCCATTATAGCTGCTTGTGTCGAAAACCCGATCCATTCTCAAAATACCCAGGGTTTAGTATTCTATTTGAGAGTTATCTGGGCCCCTTGATTCTCTTCCCCCTTTGTTTTTTGTTTTAAGAAATGGTCCTGGAACAGTGATGTTATAGAACTGGAGTCAGGAGTTCTAAGCCTGGCTCTGCTGTGAGCTTGCTCTATGACTTCAGACAAGTCCCAAGCTCTCGGGATCAATTTCCTCCTCTGGGAAAGGAGAAGTTGGGTGATATCTGAGGTCCCTTCTGGTTCTAAAACATTGTGACTCTGCTACTTTCATTTCATTGATAGTTGCTAAGAGACTGGTGAAATGGTTTTGTTTTGGAAATTAACCATGTAAGTACAGGTTTCATGTGCCCTATTCTGATTTCCCTTTTGCACAATCAAAATTATGGTTGTTTTTGCTGAGTGTTAAAACCTTTAGTGCCTTGGATAGTGTACTGCTGATGTCATCTAATTTAGGAAGAAATGAAAGAAAATGCAGAGAGCTGAGGAGGTCACACAGCCAGAAGTATTAGGACCAGAATTCAAGTCAACATCTGTCTAGAGTTGGAAGCCTGAGCCCTTAATTACTATCGCAAGTTGATCACATATGGAGCAGTGTAAAGTGAATATGTGTGAAGCTAGCTCGAGATAGGTCCCGCCATAGGATTAGCCCATAAAGGAGCCAATGAAGAGTTGGGGTCCTGTTCCTCTGAGGAGGGAACCAGGAGCTTCCCATCCTACTCCACAATTTTGCTTTGGCCTGAAGTCTTCTCACCAGTTTAATAGGAGTCTTAAGAAAGGAGGGAAGAGGGGACTGGGAGATAGCTCAAGGGAATAAGCGTTTGCCTGGCAAGCACAAGGTCCTGAGTTCAATCCCCGGTACTGCAAAAAAAAAAAAAAAAAAAAAAAAAGAAAGAAAGAAAGGGAAGAAACAAAGCCATGAGTGAATTTAGATGACTGACTAGATAGTTACCCATGATCCTGAAGTAGGATACATTTCACTACCCTCTGCTTCACCCCTTCCTAGGGCTTCTGTCTGTGGGGTTAAAGGGTCCAAAATGCAAGTTGCCCCAGAGCTTTATTTTGAAAAGCTGACTGGGCATTAGGAATTTGGCACAAGGGCTCATGCTGGACAATGGCTGACCAGTAGCAGTTTGCTGCCAAAGAGAAAAAAAGCCCTAAAGTGATCTCCCCGCTAAGAAACCCACTGAGCTACTTGTGCCTCAGTGGCCCCTACCCCTGAGGCTCCAGGATGTGGAGTCTGCCACACATTTAGGAATATCCACATGTATCCTCACCCTTCTCCTTCCCAGTGGTGCTGGATGACAGCAAGAGGCTGGCCAAGAGGAAGCTGATTGAGGAGAACCGGGAAAAAAGGCGGCGGGAAGAGCTGCAGAAATCCATAGGACACAAGCCGGAGCCCTCTGATGAGGAATGGGAGCTCATCAAAACTGTCACTGAAGCACACGTGGCCACCAATGCCCAGGGCAGCCACTGGAAGCAGAAACGGAAATTCCTGGTAAGGTATCAGTGCACAGCTCATTGTCAGTCACATAGTAGGTGCTTTATGCCTCAACTCTGTCAGTCCTCAAAATCCTGGGCTGCTATTGTAGTGCCCCATTTCACTGACAGAGGAACCACTGCTCTGATAGGACTAGGACCCTGCAGAACCCGGATGTAAATGGGGCCTGTGTGAGATTAATACCCCTCTTCCCTTCACAGTCCCTTCTCCTCCTGTTTGCAACTCACTGAATTCCAAAGCAGTTTCTTAGAACTCCTACTTTGTTTTTGCTGTTACTAAGGTCAGTTTTGAACAAACTAGTGAAATTTACTGCCTGCCAGATTCTCATTTTTACATTTATTTCTCCTCTTGGATGTCCTGTAGGTACCTGCTTAATCTTCTAAAATTACTTCACAATACCAGTCTCTTTTAGAATTACCTCAAAGGGGAAGTGTCCCATACCACAGATGTGTCGGTTGAGACCAGAAAGATGAAAGGAAGGAGGGCTACAGAGAGGGCGTGTAGAGAACACAAACCTCTCTAGGCCTTGAACATTGGTGTCTAATAGTTTTATACACACTTAGAGTTGTGCAAGACTCCCCTATTTACTTCTCATCTAGACTTCAGAGGATTTTGAAGGAGGTGGGCATTTCTGTCTTAGAAATTTTAGAGAAGGTTGAAACAGCCACGATCACATGCTGACGCTTGACTCAGCCAGGTCCAAAAGCTATCTCAGGCCTTTCAGTTGCAAGTCAGGCTCTCCAGGCACCTCACCAATGGACCACCTACCCGGCGCACATCTGGCCCTCTCCTAGGTAGTGACTGCCAGCCCTTTGTGAGTACTTGCTGAGTCCTGACATAAGTGTCCTGCAGGTTCATGTGTGTCCCCAGGGAACTTCAGAGGACCTCTTCATCTGAACACAGAGAGATAGCAGTATAATTATCCTTGTGCCACAACATCAATGTTATAATAAAATAGGTTTTTGTTAAAATAGCAACTTTACAGAAATTTTTGAAAGAAATTTACATGAAATCTACCTGCCCTGAAGCAGTTTTATGGGTTGGTTTTTTTTGTTTTGTTTTGTCTTTTTGAGACAGGGTCTCGCTATGTAGTTCAGGTTGGCCTTGAACTCACTTTTGCAGCCCAGACTGGTCTCTCACTCACACTGATCCTCCTGCCTCAGCCTCTCAAGTGCTGGGATTACAGGCAACAGTTGTTCTTATTGTCACAATGAAATGATAATGCCAGCACTTTGCAAATGATCTTCACTAATATCAATGTTAGCAGATCTTTAGATGATCATTACTAGGCACTATTCTAAGTGTTTTCCCTGTATTAACTTCCTGTGCCAACTCCAGAGGTAGGTATGGTTGATATCTGCACTTTACAGCACGAAACACTGTAGCAGAGAAGTTTGGGAAACCTACCCACACTCCTGGAGGTCACACATGATGGCAGCCATGTGTGCCATGCGACTTGCCACCTACACTAATCTAAGGGACGCTCAAAGAAACAAACTCCCTGCAAGGGCCGCCTTGTGTTGCGTTCTCCTTGCATCCTTACCCTTATGCTGCTGTACCTGCTAGAAAATTGAATCAACACTCATCCCCAGTCAATAGGTCAGTGTTACGATATATACAGGGTAGAGCAAGCCAGAGGCCTGACTAACCACAGTCCTGAATCTGTCATTTCTCCTTATTGTGTCAGCCACAAGTAGTTGACCACCACTTCCCAGCCTGACGTTACCTTCTAATTTCCACTAGTGACCAGGGCATGAAATTCAAGCTGGATTTTTAGTACAGGATAAAGATGTCACACAAATCTTGGACTTTTCCTAGAGAATTGTACAGTTTTCTTTTACCTGCTCTGAAAAAGGAATAGATACTAGTCTTGATAGTCATTAAACCAACTTCAGTGATCATAAAAGTATGTCTTTCCAGACTCTATAAACACTTATTATTTTACTTAAGAAACATTTATTGAACAGCTACTGTGTGCCAGGAAGTAAGTCAGCCGCTGACAGAGGAGGGAAATAGGCAATAAGGTTTAAACAAACAAGATAAATGGGCAGTAAGAAGATAGTAAGTCACATGACAGGACAGAGTGTGAACTGGAAGTGGAGAAACACTTCGCTCCTCTAGACAAGAATGTGTAGAAAGAACAGGGCTCTCCAAGGAGGTGACATTTGAGCTGTGACTGAAAACTGAGAAAGCCAAGCTTGAGAACATATTAATTGTGCTCACACCTGGTGGTCCCTCGGCAATGGCAGATCAATGTCCCGTAGTAACAACCAACTTTGAGGTGTGAACCTGTAACTTACAGATTCCTGAAGGTTTTCATTGGCCTGAAAGAACCAATAAGTATGGCACGGAGTTGTTTTTAACCAGGGCATGAGAGTCTGCACTCACAAAGGAGTGATCTTTAGGAAACGTACAGTTGAGAGCAACAGTTTTACACGCCAGTCTCTCTAGCACAGGGAGCTGCCATAAAATACATCTTTTATAGATCCTTGATCTGTTAAAGAAATTGTCCTTCTTGGTCCAAGTATACATAATTCCTGCTCTAAGCCAAGTGTTCCTAGAGGGAGCCTGGGGAGAGATGAAAAATCCTCTGCTGTCCCATTTGCCTTTACAATGCATTCATGGGTAGCAACCAATTACCTTCCTGCTGTGTCACCTCTGTACCTCCTGGGATACAGAAACCACATTCCATTCAGTACGTGCCAGCCCCTGAAGTTGCAGTGACTAGAACTCAAGGCAGCGGTCCTTTAAGACGGCTACCGTCCCCAAGCTCCCCCTGTAATCATAGCCAACTCAACCCCTTCCTACTCTCCTAGAATCTGGGCTATTCTGTGATTCCTTTAAACAATGGATATTGACAGAAAAAAATGCTTGAAAGATTTCTGAGTCGGAATATGCTTTGTAGTTCCCATGTATGTCGCCTGGAGGTGGAAACCTACTACTATGTAAAAATGTCCAAGAGCTTTGAGTTAACTTTGCTGTGAGGAAGACAAGATTCCCAACCAACCCAGGCACCAGGAAAGAGAGGACAAAGCCTCCAAAGACCCCAGGCTGCATAGCTATTTGATGTCAGCTGGGTGAAGGACACTGAGTAAGACGCTGCTAAATCACAAGATACCCCTGAACCTTTAGAACACTAAAAGCTCATTTTTAAATTGTTGTTTTATGCCACTGTTTTTGGGAATTGTTTGTTATACAGCATTAGACAACCAGAACAGAACTTAATATGTATGTGTTAAGTTGAGCGTAGACTTCCTCTGGCCCATCCTTAGATATCGTAAGTTAAGCTCTGGGTCCTAGTATATTTATATATTTACAGATACTGAGGGATGCCCCTAGGGAAGTACTTATGCTCTGAATGAGAACCTTATTCTTCTGCCTGCAAAGGCATTAAGAATCCTTACTTGCAGACAGCTTTGCTAAATGGTGTCCATGTCTGAAAGGTCCAGAGATAGGTAGGCATTCACATGTTAAAATTTGCATCTCCTCTGTGGTGGGCACCTTTGTGCTTGCAATACTGCTAACACATATTATTTCATTGATTATGTTTTATATGTCCTATCTTGTTTTGAAGAATAATTTGAAAATATTATCTTGATAATGGTATAGGAATACATCATGAAAGATTAAAATTATATCTTGTCATAAAAACTAGACGTATTCATTTACCTGGAATGGGTTAGTGTTTATTCCCCCAAAGGAGCTACTTCATCTCCTTCCACCCAGTGACTAGGAATCAAGCCAGAAAAAGAGACCAGTGGTTGAGCCTGTCTTTTAAATCTGAATTAGAGTCTCTGGCAAGTAAGGAACTTTGGCAAAATCTATGCAGATTTTCATAATAACCCTAGAGTCATGCATTAAAATTACCTCAAAACACATTTAAATTATGTAATTTTCTAGTTTACTCCCATCTACTCAAATATCCGAGGCTACAGAAATGCCAAGTTTTACCACCAACCATTTGCATGATGGTAGTGATGATAGAAAGGAGAAGTGGGCTGAGAGGAAAACAAGCAGAGTCTGATGTCAAACAAGAGAAACCAGGCCTCTCCAGCCAGGGTAGCCCACTTCTGTCCAGCCCTGGTGCCACAAGTCATTTGCCTTGGCATAAACCACATGGCAGCAACAGTCTTACCTTTCAACACTATTACTGTGTCAACATCATCTCATCATTCCCTTCCTTAGGTCACAGCAAAATGGTCGCTTTGAAGGGACCGCCTACCAAACATTAATTGTGACCATTAGAGTCAGAGCAAGCCTGCCCCATTTTCCCAGGCAGCGTCACTGTCTGATGTCCCATATTCTCAACTAGGGTAGCCTGAGAGAAGAGTGGTACACAGAGAGAGCAGGCAGGGTGGGCGACTGAGCCTGGCATGAACAGGACACAGAACACACGCGATCGAGTCAGGAAGGTGTCTGTCACGCAAACTGTCAGCGCTTCAGAAAAACGCTAGGGAGTTCTATAGTTAGGAAAATGGACGTTGGAACCAGACGTCCTTGGGTCAGCCCTTGCCTCTGTGGCCTTGTAATCTGTGATCCTAAGCAACTGATCTCACTTCTCTAAGGCTGAGCCTGTGTCTTTAACCAGTTCGTATAAAATTAGAAGTTATGAAGGTTCTAACAGTGCCTAGCACATTGTTGTCACTTTTTTTAACTATTTATGTATTTGGTACAGGGTCTCCCTACACAGCTCAGCCTCAATGATCTTCCTGTCTCAGCCTCTCCAGCACTGGGGTTACATGCATGCACCACCACACCCAGTTTTGGTGGCTGGCGTGGGATGCCTGGATTTCAGGAGCTGACACAGCATGTAGTACTGAGATCAAACTCAGGTCCTTATACTTGCCAGGCAGACACTTAGACCACTAAGCTATCTCCTCAGCCCCCTGACACATTAACAACCACGTATCTAGTTACCATACATCCTATCCCTACCACCTCTGCTATCTTTCCTGCTCATCTCAGGAGATGTGTGAGCCTGACATCTCATCTCAATACCCCAGAACCTTGAATCACCATCTCTTCTTGTCCAGCCTTGCAAAGGTACAAGAAGACACTGGTGAACAAGCAGAGGAATGGCCCCATCTGACCTCACCCTACTTGGCATGTGCCAGAGAGCTCTGGGTCAAGCCAAGACATCCTTGGCTCTCAACCAGGCAGCCACTTGAAAAGAGATCAGCTGACTGTATCTCCTACTTAGCTTGAACAACATGAGGCAGCAATCAATGCAGAACCAGCTGGTCAACACTTACCAGCCTCCCCGAATGCCAAGCAAGAGCCGATGCCACACCTACACACACCCTGTGCTCTCTCCTGCACCTCTGCATCCCCCTGTCTTGGTGAGCCACTATGAATCCCTCACCCACATCCAGTCCCTCTTCAGTTCCCAGGACACGTCTCGAGTTCTTCTTCTGTCCATCAATGCTACAGGCCCACTTGAGCACACTGAGATGCCTGCGATTGCCAGCCACTGTTTTCCTGTGGTATATCCCTTCCCACACATGACCATAAATCTCATCATGCATCCATGCGGTCCTCAGCACTTCAGTGGACACTCTCTTTGCATTTAGAATAAGCCCGTGTCCTCTCCCTGATCCACAAGGTTCAGCATGATGGGACCCTGCCTGTCTTCTTCAACTCGTATCATTACTTGGCTCTTCTTACATGGGTTTCCGGGCACTGACTTTTTCCTTGGCCTTAGGTGTTTTTCCTCTGGCATTTTGGAAGGCTACCTCCTTGGCATTATTTACTCACATTATTTACTCACTCACACACTGTTGCTCAGTAGGGCCTTAACTGATCACCTTACTTCCAGGTACTGTGGAGTACCTCCAGTCTTATCACAAAGTATAATTCTTTTATGATTGTATTTTTTTTTATTGTCTGTCTTTCTTCACTGCAGTGCGTTTTTCTTAATTATACATTGTTCAGTGTGGTCATCTCAGTATAGAGTATCTATTCTGCAACTAGATCTGGCCTATAATACTTCATGGGCTGAGTAAATGTATGAATAATCATTTATTCATTCAGTCATCAAGTATTCTATCCACCATTTGACCAGCTGTCAAAGTCACACGAGGTTCATCCTCCCATCCTCTGAAAAAGTCTTATCATTGATGTATACCTACATACAATAGCTGTAACAAAAGTGATATAATAAATGCCTAACACCTACAGTGATACCTGGGAGCCACCATGCATGCACAGGTGCAGTAGACATCATTTCAAAACTGAGGTCACGTAAAAAGAAGTCTAGAGGCCTTGAAAAATGCAGAGGACTTAGAGTGTACAAAGATGAAAGGCAGAAGTAGAGGATTCCGCAAAATGGAAAAATGTAAAACGAGTGTGGGAGAGACAGGAAGTCCATAAGTCCACTGCGCTGGCTCCATAGGCCCATTGAAGACAAAGAGGAAAGAAGTCGTGGTGAGAGTTGGAAGCTCCCTTGAGCAGGCCACCCCAGCAGCTGGGCCCACAGAGCCAAAGTCAGAGACAAAGTTAGGCCCTCGCCGCAGTTCTGCACTGGTGAATCTGCACACCAGAGGCTTACCATCAGTACCTGAGTTGACCAAGTACATACAAGGTATAAGAGCATTGCGTTTCATGTGACCGTACGCAAGGCTATAGTCAGATACGTTCTGTAGTCAGATATTGAATTGTGTGTTATCCTTCTAGGTGGAAAATTTGTAGGAAAGTCACAAACAAGGTTGCATTGCTCAGCCATAATTTCTCATCCCTGCCATAAATACGTATAGATTCATAGATTTTATATATACAAAATCTTTCCTATCCTGATAGCTATTTTCAACAGAAAAGTTTCTGAAGTTGTGCCTGAGGGGTTAATGTAAGTTGCCCTATTTCTTTACATAATTTCATTTCTTTTTTCCAATCTTTGGCCAGATCCCAGACAATGACTCAGATACCCTACATACCCAGAGACTGAAGTGGAAAACACTAACATCAGCATTACTACACTGACATTTCCAAGAACATGGAATATACCATGTAAATGTAAACGCATGCTAACCCTTAGTATTCACTGAGGAGACCTTAGATTCAGCTAGGCTCATACAAAAATGTTAAATATTTTTTATTACTAAGAAATATTTCCACATATATAAAACATATATTTTATATTAATGAGCTATCTTTTCTGAATGTGCGCCCACATTCCTGTATCAGTTGATCTTGCTGAAAGACTCAAGAAGCAAATGAGCACGGGATGAGCCTCCAGTTAAGACCAGCGGGGGATGGGGAGATAGCTCTGTGGTACAAGTGCCTGCCTGGCAAGTGCAAGGTCATGAGTTCAAACCCTGATCCCGCAACAACAACAACAACAAAAAAGACCCAACAAAGGAGCTGAGGAACACAGGGAGGAGCATTAGCTAAAGGAAACGTAGTCAGGCCTTCTCAGTCTAGGCGAAGAGGAGGGTGTGAGGAGGAGCCTGCACATCATTCCACCCATTCTGTACATCTAGAAAGGCACAAAACTAGGAGCCTTCGGTGGGTTTATCACGTCTACAGTCACCCAGAATATTGTTTTTTCACCATGCAAACACAACAGGAACTAGATTTCATCCACTCAGTCACTGCACCTGCACACACTCAACTATGAAGATCCAAAGTCCTGCCTGATAACTTTGCATTCTAAGCATCTGCCTGGCAAGCGCAAGGACCCTGGTACCACAAGCTGTGCCAGCCCAGCCCCCAGCATATGGTGACGCATGCCTGCAGTCCCAGCTCTGGGGAGGCTGGGACAGGAGGAGCACTACAGGTCCAAGCTGCACAGCGAGACCCTGTACCAAATAAATAAAAAAAAATTTAAAAAAAGTTAACGTTCTCCCAAGGCCGACTTCATGACTCCTCCCACGGCTCCTGGGGCCTGCCTGCTTCTGTCTTCCCTAGTGAGAGGCAGAGGCTGCTGTGCTGTTTTCTCTCTGTGAAGTGAGGTGAGAGCAGGATTGGCAGGAAGAGCCACGCCCACTGAGCCTCTCCACCCTGGCACTGCTTGCTGCCAGCTAAGTGTTCTTAAAGTGTGACTCAGGCCACCGGTGCCAGCGGGTCCTAGAAATGGCAGGTTCTCAACCCTGCCCCTGCTCCTCTGAACCAGAAACACTGGGAGTGGGGCCCAACAGTCAGGGGCTTCTGATACATCGTGAAAGTGTGGAGGCTGAGATCGCAGGCCAGGATCTTGACCCGGACAGTGTCCTCGCTGCTCTGCTCCTCGGGTTTGGTCCTGCTCCATTCACTTCTGGTGTCAGTTCCTCCTCCTGTTCCCCCTGCTCACTCTTCCCCAACTTCATCAGCTGGGTGTCTAAAAGAGACAAGGCTTTGCATTTAAAAACAAAAAGCACTGGTCCCGCCCCAGGCACAGTGAGCTGGCCACTGAGACTGGGCGTTGTGCTGCACACCTGTAATCCCAGCACTGGGGAGGCCGAGACAAGGGGGTTCACTACGAGCCCAAGCTGCATAGGGAGACCCTGTACCAAATACATTTTTTTGTTTTTTGTGGGACCAGGGTTCGAACTCACAACCTTTCACTTGCCAGGCAGGCACTTACAGAGCTATCTCCTTGGCCTTCCAAATACATTATAAAAAGGAGAGTTAAAGCTTTGTTCAGATCTATTCGCAGTGGCCCTAGGCAAAGGTGACTACCATCAAGCAGACCATGAGTCTGTGTCATGTGATACTGGAATCATGTGACAGTCACACTTCCAACAATAACTGTGGAGACCAGCAGGGTAGTGTTAGGAGAAATATACAGTCTACTTCCCCGTCACACAACATGTTCAGGGAGTGAAAGCCTTGCAGTGGGGGTAGTTGATGGGGCTCCTGCAAAGGCTGCTGAGGAGTCGGGGCCACCAACCTCCCAGGGCTGGGCTCACCCAGATGTTATTCCTCTGCCTGACGGAGCTGTAAACCACATCTTGTGTGAGGATCACATGAGGTGGAGCAGTGTGTGCAGGAGCTGATGCGCTTGTAGGCCACAAGTTATTAGTATCACAAAGATGAACATTAGAGAGGACTGCTCCCAACAGTGAGCCCCAGGGGACAGCAGGAGAGACACCAAGGCACGCATAGAATGTGAGGCTACTGAGTTGGATGGCTGTGGGACCTGGGGAACCAGGATGCACATAAGTCACCTGGGGCCCCAGGTCAAAGGCTGATTCTGCCAGCTCAGGTCTGGGGAGGGGCCTGTGTCCCAGGTGACACCTTGTGGCCACATTACCACTTGGGCAGCAGTGGATGGTACCTGAGCAAGCAAACATCAGAGAACACCCCAGGACGGTGGACATTAGGTTATTTCCATCTCTGCCTAAGGTTGGCCACATTGGCTGAGCTCAGATCCCTCCAGGAAGCCTCAGGTTTGTCCCTCTCGGTGCCACTTGAGGCCACCTCAAACTTGAGTCCTAGCAGCTGGGCCAGAAGCCAGAAAACATCCACAGGTGCTGGTCACTAGGTGTCCCTAATGCTGCCCTCACCATTCCCACTTCACCCACACACACTCAGCAGCATGCAGTGCTCTGAAAATGCTCTGCCACAGCCACCACCAGTGATGTCACCTGCCTGACATCCTGTCAGGTGCCTGTCACCCTTCAGGTGCACAGAAGCAGAACGCAAATGCCTTCTCCCTCTCCCCCCACCAGGGCTAACCCTATGAACAAGAAAGATCCTTGGTGGGGCCAGCCAAATAGCTCAGAGGTTTAAAGCACCTGGAAGCAGGCACAGGGGCCTGGGGTTTGAACCCCAGGCCTGCCAGGCCAGCCCCATCCCTAAGGCTCACTGAGACAGCAATTGAGACTGGGCATGGTGATGCATGCCTTTAATTCCAGCTCTTGGGAGGCTGTAAGCAGGTGGATCACTATAAGTTCAATCTAGTAGGGAGACCCTGAACACTCTGTAGACCCTTCCCTAAGATACAGAAAGAAGGAAGGAAAGAAAGAAAGAAAGATCGTTCCTTGGTGGCCCATAAAGCCACAACCAAAACCTACATCCCTAGTCAAAGAGATAAACAACATGAACAAGGTGAAAGCCGTGCAGTTTGTTAAAGGAACAAGGTGTAAAGGAAGCTTGAGCAGACGTCAGTCCAGAAGAGGTTTCTGCCACACAAGAACGATGGTAAATTGAGCTCCCTTCCACCTCCTCACTTAAATCCTCATCTCTCCTCCTCAGCCGGAAGATATCGGACAAGCACCTATAGTCAATGCTCCGGAAGGCGGCAAGGTCGACTTGGAAGCCTTCAGCCACTTTACAAAAATCATCACACCAGCAATCACGAGAGTGGTGGATTTTGCCAAAAAGTTGCCTATGTTTTGTGAGGTGAGCATACTGTTCTTCCTTCAGCCTTATTCTTTATTAATGTTCCAGCCATTACCAGGAGTCCTGGGTTGTTTATTGTTGACTATTAACCAGATTATTGACTTAGTCATCTGAAAGCGGTTTTGGCACAGTGCAGTCATCCTTGCTGTCCTGTGCGTGTCCCCACCTGCTCACCTTGGCCACCAGTCATCAGCCTGCCCACAGGAGGCCAGAAAGAAACCCTTCTGTGTCTGACTCTGGGCCTTGGGATAAAATCCTAATAACGATTTGCAAGTGTGCTAGCGTTAAATCGAGTCCCTATGGCAGACCTACAGGAGAGTCGTATTCATCCCGTTGTACAGATGGGCCGCATTATGATCAGCATGATTACGTTGACTTCCGAATGTGGTGCCATGGTTGGAACCTAGCTCTCCATTTTTTCCTACAGTGTATCCCAGCAAGAGGCTGTGTAGTTTTATCCTTAACAATAAAGTCCAGTAATTGTCACAGAGCAAGGCTGTATCATCACCTTAAATCTTTCAACAGAGTTGAAAAGTTATTTCTTGCCCTGTCTCCAGTACAGCGTACAGAGCTCAGGCACTAAAGCTCACGTAGACATTTCCTTGGGGATGTTTCCTGCCGCACTTAGCAGTCCTTGTCACGAAGCAGCTGAGGGCATGGGCTCTGCAGGCAGCTGTGTGGGTGGGAATCCTAAACGAGATACGTGGTGTCCTTAACCCTCAGTGGTCTCACCTTTAAAATGGGAATTGTAATGGTGCTTTGGGCAGTTCGAGGCTCAGATGAAACCATCTATAAGCACTGTTTGGACAGTGCCCGGGTCACAGTAGTCCATGAATTTTAGCAGCTGGTGCTGCTGTTATTTCATCTGTGGCATCCCCACGCCACAGCAGCAGTCACCATGTCTTTGATCATGGCTCATAAAGATATTCATGAAAGAGGACTTGCGGAATTGCTCAGAAAGTGACAAGGATGGTCAGATAGCTGTATTCAATGAGGGGGAGTATTTTAAGGAATGTAATAATGTACCCTTTATTGTAATTATCTTTTTGGGGGCGGGGCAGGACTGGGGTTCGAACACACGACCTTGAACTTCCAGGCAGGAGCCTTCGCCATCTCCTCAGCCCCTATTGTAATTATTTAAATATTCACTGTGTACTTTATCACTCCCATCTAAGTGTGCAGTTCACGAACTCATCCCTATTAATCAGCATCAAGATCCAGACACAGAGTACTGCCAGCAGCCCACTGCACCCAACTCTACCCTCGGCGGTGGGACATGGTGTTTAAGTCCTACTCAGTGGCTTTTAGTGACCACATAGTATTCCAAAACCTGGGGCTACTATAATTTAGGTTGTTCTCCCTGTTTCAGTAATTCATTTCCAGTCTTTCACGAACAAGCTGCAGGGACCATCCTGGCGACTGTGCTCCGCCCATGTCCCTAATTAATTCCTCAAGGTAAATCCTAGACATGGAATTTCAGGACCATGGGAGGGAGGTAGACAGACAGACAGACAGACAGACAGACAGACAATACGTAGTAGTTTAAGGCTTCTAATATACTTTGCAGAATTGCCCCCAAGGGAGAAAGCAGTACAGGTACTTGTGTCCCTTCTTGCTAACTCTTGAGTATTATTTTTATTTTTTGTCAGGTTCATTTTGTTTACCTGTGCATGTGTCTATCTCTCTGTCTCTGTCTCTCTCTGTCTCTCTCTTGTCTGTCTCTCTCTCTCTCTCCCCCCACCCTCTCTCTTTCTGGCTATGTCCATCAGCTCTGACTTTGGTAGCTGAAGAGCAACTCCAGTGAGTTCATCACTCCAAGCTAGCCTGACAGTTATACAGCAAGCACCCTTCCAAAGCCCCCCCCCCATATATCTTTTCAAATGTAAACCAGCCACTAGAGATGTTTCAGCTAAAGAAAAAGAAGAGGAGGGAGGGTGAGGGAGGCGACACTGTCTCCATCCCCAATAATAAACACCCTGGGGGCTGGAGAGATAGCCCAGAGATAGCTCAGTAGAATAAGCGCTTGCCTAGCAAACGCAAGGGCCTCAGTTCAATCCCTGGCTCTGCCAAAAATAAATAAGCACTCTGTGTTCTTACATTTGCACATGGATGAGGGATCAACATGGAATTTTCCAAGCACAGCTTCTCTCTCTCCAAATTCCCCTTAGAAATGTAAGCCTGCTTCCTTGGGCAGGACTCCATCTCTCTCTCAGACATGATACACTGTTTACAAAGAAGAGGTGGGTAGTGCTTTTAAGGCAGAGGTGTCTAAGTTTCCAGTGTTGAAGGGTCCCAGGCACCTGTCAGCCTATTACACTGTCTTCAGAACCCACAAAGGGTAAAGGACTGTGTAAGGCCTGGAGATAACGACCCAGAGTGGTCTGCAGGTCTCATGTGGTCCAGGACTCTCTTGCCAGATGCAGCTTGACGTATCCTTTATTCAAAGTGTGCCATGACAATTACGCTGCCAAGATCCCTGCTAACCCCAAACAAAGCTGATGTGACACCAGGACTTCAAGATCAAAATCATTGCCAGCAAAGCTGCCAGAACCAAACGTAAACCCCACTGCTAGAATGTTCCATTGTCTTTGCCAGCCAGCCAGAGAGATACTCTCCTAAGGAAGTGAGAGGCTCTGTGGGAGGAGCCCGCCCCTCTGCCTGGCAGGCCCTCTTGGCACTTTCTCACCACGGAAGCCTGATGGCAGGCACCTAAGAGGTGATGAGGTGCCCACGTATGGAGCCTCACCAGTGCCCTGCTCACCCTCTTACAGGAAATGGGGTCTGAGCCAGCTTCTCAACTCTTGATGATTCTTTGCACAGACTTGCTCAGCTCTCACTTAAGTTTGAACTACTCACCAAAGGTTAATAGGTTTTACGAAGCAATCGTTTACTTCATTCATAAGAAGCCACCTTCAAAGGTGTGTCCTGCCCACATTCGCACACTCAGTGACAGATGTAAAACACAAGTGGTTTTTTAGTTGATGAGTAATTTCCATTGCTGTCCTGTGCCAGTGGATCCCAAGAGCGGTGTCAGCAGCCTTCATCAGGAGCATTACCGGGAACTTGGGGGGAATGTGGAAATGGGGGCCTGCAGTCTGCATGTCACCTGCTTTCCCATGACCCTGAGGGGTGGAAGGGGCTCCCCTGCCCTTGGCACCTAGGCCTGCCTCTGCCCTCTCCTGCCAGAGCTTCCTCCTGCCTCAGGCCAGGAGCTCAAGGCCATAGGCCAGGAGTACAAGTCAGGCCCTATGTGAAAGTGAATTACATGGGATTAAGTGGATAGAAGGAAAGAATTCATACATATGGCTCCTAGAGCCAAAAATTAAATGTATTTTATTGTGTAGAGAAAGCTAAAAAGTGAAAGAAAAAAAAAAAGGTAAAGTGGCTAGGCCAAGCTAGAGAAAAATATGAAATACTGTATATTTTAAATGTAATTTAGTAGTATTTTCATTGTTTATTCTCTTGTGCTAGGAATTGAACTCGGGGCCTTGTACTTGCCAGGCACATCCTGTGCCACTGAGCTATAGCCCTAGCCTCTACTTTCACCTTTACCTCTGTTGAATTTTTATCATTCATTAAGTTTATTGGTACAATTTAGATACATAATGATCATATTCATCCTACGAAACCTGTAGCTGTACATGACACACCCCAGTAGCTACACTGGATTAATTTAGTGTTGCCAAGAGCTAGTCCCAAAAAATATCTGTAGTATCTTTAAGGAAGAGGTACATATTATGTGCAATCTGCATGTTCATTGGTTATGCAAATTTAGTCATCCATGGTACCCCAGCTTCAAGCCCTAGCCTCACCCCCAAATACTCCTGTGACCTTCAGCATTTACTCCCCTTGTCTTTGTCTGGGCTTTCACATCTCTGAGTAAAATTAGAAATAAAATATTTATCTCGCTGCATTTCTGTAAAGATTAAACAAGGTAATGAATGTAAATCTTGTCATGAAGCCTGATTCTTCAGAAATTCCTTTTAACTCAGACTTTTTCAAATGGGTTCAATAACAGCATTTAAACTTTCTTACCTTCTAGAAATTCGCTTTCCGTTTTTGCTACACAAACATTAAAGTTTATTAGTACTTACAATAATAATTATCACGAATCTTAAGTAACAGGGTAAGCAGATAAGCTGGAAACAAAATGGCGACACTAGCAAAAAGTGCTGAGTAATTCTGGGATCTGAGTTCCTGAGCAGGCTGTGGCCTTGGGAATCTCGAAGTCTGCATTCTGGGCTCTGTGCTTGGGCAAAGCTTTTCACTCCAGGGGCCTCACAGATAACAAACATCTGTCAGCCACTTGCTGGCTCTCTGCCTTTGTGAGACCTGAGGAGTGGACTCTCTTAAGAGGCCCCCGTTGTGAGCTGAGCAGTGAGTGTGCTGCTACCAGTCAGAGCAGCAGCAGCACCACCACCACCCCAAAAAATATTCTCAGGCAGTTCCTAGGTAGAAATACAATTTTAAAACCCCAACATAAAGTGGTATTAGTAAAGTTTCACACATGACAGTAATACCAGTTCAAGACCTATAGCTGTCATAACAGAAACAAACTACCGAGATCAAAATTGCTGAAGATTACAGCTAAACTGGTGTGTAAAAGCTACTTGTAGCTGGGCAGAGTGGCACACACATGTAATCCCAGTACTTGGAGTGCTGAGGCAGGAAGACTGCCATAAGTTTGAGGCCAGCCTGGGCTACAGAGAGAGACTAAAAATCAAACCAAAACCTAGGGCTGGAGAGATCGCTCAGCAGTCTAAGCACCTGTGTGGCAAGTCTAAGGACCCAGGTTCGATGCCCGGTAGGTGTGCCAGCCCCATAACCCCAGGCACACCATGCTAACCACCCTAACTGGCCATGGTGGTACACATCTTCAGTGTCAGTGCCAGGGAGGCTGAGGCAGGAGGATCACTATGAGTCCAAGCTGTGTGATGAGACCCTATACCAAATAAATAAATATTTTTTAAATTAAACAAAAACTAGTAGAAGGTTTGCCACCATGTATAAATGTTGGTCACTGAGATCCCGTTGCTATTAAGATACTGACTGTTGCTCCTGACCGGCCCCTGTGCTCTTGCTGTTCTTTGACGCGGGCTCCTTCTTTTCAGCTGCCATGTGAAGACCAGATCATCCTCCTCAAAGGCTGCTGCATGGAGATCATGTCCCTCCGGGCTGCTGTGCGCTATGACCCAGAAAGTGAGACTTTAACCTTGAATGGGGAAATGGCAGTGACTCGGGGCCAACTGAAAAATGGGGGTCTTGGGGTTGTGTCAGATGCCATCTTTGACCTGGGCATGTCTCTATCGTCTTTCAACCTGGACGACACAGAAGTGGCCCTGCTTCAGGCTGTCCTGCTAATGTCTTCAGGTGAGTGAAGGGCCTCGACTCCTTAGGCATGTGAAAAGAGCGCTTGGTTTTCTGGTGCTAGTTCAAATCACTTGATGAACTTTCAGTCTCCTTTTAGCTTTACTGTCCTTCACTGAGAAAAAAGAGGTTCGCCTGTGGCCTGGGAACATCAGATACCTGACAATAATACCAGTGTCTGATGCTTTCTGCAATTTCCCAGAGTGGTGGGAAGAAACCAGAGGGGCGGTCTTTCAGACCTCTGTGAAGTGGTGAAGTGATCCACCTTCACTAGGAACTACTCAGCCTGTTTCAAAGTATTTAACCAACCTTGCTTCCTCCTGCTTTTATGTATGTAAAGTGTGCATGGGGTGACCATACCTTTCTGCTAAGTTCCATGTGTGAGCCCTGGAATCTGCTCCTGGTGCAGCTCCCACTGGAGTTTTGGGAATCTATTGCTGTGTAGCACAACAGCTCCAACATCTACAGGTTGAAGACACCCAAGGTGGCTGAGACATAACACAGCTGCAGACCTCTCTGCTCTCGGCCTTCCCTCATGCAGGGTACTTAGACTTCTTGCAAGGCTGTTGGACTCCAAGAGAGTCCCTAGCACACACAGACAAGGTGTTACAAGTGCTGTAGTCACGTGATGTTGTAGCTGCCCCAGGACCAGCGCTGACCCAACAGTCCAGCTGTGGAGGGTGGAAAAACTGTAATAGCAAAGAATGCACAGCCCTCTGGCTCACTCTTAGAACCTCTGGCTCCTGTGAGTGAAAGGCAGCCAACAATGCAGGCGGTCCTCGCCAGAGATCGCTCGCCTTTGAACACACAGTGGTTTCAGAGCCAGCCTGTGTGTTTCAGAACACACCTTGACGTTAGCTGGGCTGCAGCGCTCATCTGGAGCTCCCCGCTTAGCTCGCCCTCATCTACCTCTGTGCTGTTTATCTTTTGAAGACAGAGATGTATCTAACTGTGCACCTAGGACCTGAGCTTCCTTTTAGCAGAATTCAACAAATGTTTGCTGGAAGAACGGCTGAATATGTGGGTAAAATGTCCATCACAAGTGTATTGAGGGGGCCAACAAGATGGGTCAGCGGTCTAAAGCGCCTTCTTAGGAAAGCTTAGGCAACTGCAGGAACCGCGGTTCGATCCCCAGCACCACAGGCTGCGCCAGCCCCCAGGACAGGCTGAGCTGGCCATAAAAAAATAAAAACAAGTATAGTGAGACTCCATCATGCAGTTGATGGCTTCTAGTTAATTCAGTGAAATTCCTTCTTTATTTTTAGGTTGACTTAGAAGTTTACTTCTTATTGGAAGTTCAGATATGTCAGAATTTTGAAAAGAGAATTATTTTACTATCGAAAATTTCTAATATAACTGGAATCACATAAAAAGCCCTCCACGGGCTGTGGCAGACAGGTTGTCAGGGTCCCCATTACCCTAC
>PVKN010009125.1:0-24178 GCA_004027915.1 Capromys pilorides
CTCCTCTCCTCTCCTCTCCTTTCTCTCTTCTCCCTTCCTTTCCTTTCCTTTCTTTTATATATTTAGTACAGGGTCTACAGGGTCTCGCTGCTCAGGTTGGACTTGTAGTGATTCTCTTGCTTTCAGCCTCCCGAGCACTGGGATTACAGGCATGCACCACCATGCCCAGTCCTAATCACCATCTCAGCAAGCCCCTGGCAGGGGGCGGGGGTGGGGGGGTGCTGGATGGACTCCAGTCCCTGCATCTGTCTAAGCAGGTGCTTCAGTCTGCTGAGCTACCCAGCCATCCTTTGCTTTTCCTCCTGTCTTCTGCACCAATTTCCCACAGTTTGCATGATCCTCCTCTGTCTTTCAGCCTCACAGCTGATCTTTCTGTCTTCTTCTTTATGTCTATTTTTCCCCCTTAACCACTTTTAAAATTCCCCTGAAGGCAGAATTGTCATATTGAGCATTTATTTGCTGCATACAATGCTCTGGTTTGGTTTAGATTTTGTTATATAATGACAAATCTAGTTTATATGGTTAAAGGTGACAAATTTATAAGTACCTCAGTTTTTCATGTTCTACACTGTGTTTGATGTTATTGCTATTGCTGGCATTACCACTTCAACCAAAGTGACATAATTGTCCTAGCCAGCTGTTCTCATCATATACTGAGAATGAAATTGACTAAGGGTCATAGAAAATACCGTGGGCCACTAGCAAAATACCAGGACCTGGGCTAATCAGCGAGCAACTTCTCATTCCCAACATATCGAAGAGACAGAATCTTGCAACAGGCTCAGAACCCAAAAGCCAGGACCCCTTGAGAAGCAGTTATTTCCCAAAGGTTATATATGCTGGCAATAAAGCTATTTACCATAGGCAATTTACAAGCATTAACTCAGTAATTACACTAGAAAAAGTAAAAGAAAAAATGAGAAAACATTTCAATAAGATGCAACTCATGTGCAGCTCATCAAAGACAAACCATGGGCAATGAGGTGGGACAATACAAAAGCCACCAACATAGCCTCTCTTAAAGTTGTAGCAGTGGAAATAACAAAGCATACGAATGAAGCTCTAGAATAAAGAAAATCAGAGGTAATTTCTCAGATGATGACAGAGATGGTAATCACAGTGAAGGACGTGCTTAGTGACTTCAGATTCAGATAAAAATCAAAATAAAAGAGCTTAGAAAAATGATGGAAACCACGAGTGCTCAACATAGGAAAGAAATGGAGCCCACAAAACAGATCCAAGTAGACATCCAGCAGATTAAAAATTCCATTGAAAGTATATGTAGCAGAACGAACCAATGTGAACCCGAGATCCAGAAGTCAGGACTGTAATTAGTAGTCATGAAAAGAAGATTTCTTAAAAATAGCAAGGGACCATCAACAATCGGTACAGCAGCTCCTAGGTGATGCAAAGAATAACATAAGATGGATTGGAGTCAGTGAAAAAGCAAGAGAGGAGATAACGCAAGTGACATAAAAACATGTTCACAGATATCACGGCAGAAGACTTTGACACGCAGTTAAATGAGGCATAGAGAACTCCAATTAGTCATACTCAAAACACCCTAAAATCTACAGCAAGGTATGCAATAGTCAAGATTCCAGAAATTCAATAAAAGGACAGAATATTGCAAGCTGTTAGAGAAAAGAAATAGATCATCTATGAAGGAAAACCCATTAAAATCACACCTGACTTAACACAAACCCTCAGGGTGCGCTGAGGCATCGATTGAGACTGGGCGTGGTGGCACATGCCTGTAATCCCAGCGCTTGGGAGGTGAAAACAGGAGGATCACTATGAGTTCGATCTGTGTAGTGAGATCCTGTAGACCCTGTAGACCCTTTCCTAAAATACATAAAAAAGAATAAAAAGAAAAAAATTTAAGCATTAATTTCTGCTTTCAAAAGACCAGCAGTATCTATGGTACAATTATCCAAACTGCTCTGCATATGTACCTAAACACATCTTTCCCCATTCTTTCATTAGGGCTAACCTCCATTTTGTTATCTCATCAAAGTTATTGTAGTAACTCCAGTATCTGGATCTTTGTGAGTCTGTTTCTATAGTTTTTGCTCTTGGATAGACAGTTTGAGGCAGGTAATCTTAATCCAAGTGGGTTAAATTGCTTCAAAATTGTGAAGGTCTCCTGAGGTCTGGCCCATTTCTTGATAGCCTAGTGTACTCTATTGTATACTGGTTCCATGGTTTTCTATGGTTCTAACATTTTTACACCATTGGGCAGTCCCAGAATATCTATTCATTTGCTTAGTTTTTTTAAAATTTTATTATTTGTGAAACTTGGATATATTAGATTTATGCTCAAGTATTTCTTTTTGAGACAGCTGATATATATCTTAAATTGCTAATTTGATTTTTATACTGATACATATGAAAATATTTGATTTTGTATGAGAGTATCATAATCTGTATCCTTGATATACCTGCTTATAGTTGCATGAGATTTTAACCTAGCCCTTAGAAGTTTCTACATAGATGGCTATATCATCTACAAAGCTTTATTCTTTTCTACCAATATACCTTTTATGTTCTCTTTTGATCTTACTAAATATTACTTTCAGGATAATGATGAAAAGAAATGTGCATTATTTTTGGACCCATTACAAGCTGAGTTTTTCTTTCCTCATGAATGCATTTCTATTCCACTAATTGATTCTTGCTTTTTAATATAATGCGATGTCGTTTCAGCATGTACAAGTTGGAGAAGTAAAATTTTGAAGGCAACTACATTGAAATACTGATTTTGAGAGAAGTTTTGCCTCATTATTCTGGACAAATTTTGCTATCTTTCTTTGAAATTCTATAAAATGTCTGAGATTTTATGTTTAACTAGCTTTGGAAAGAAAATCAGCAACAGCATTTTTAATGCTGTTGAATTAACGTGAAAAGGGAGCATCCTCTCTAGCTTTTGTGTTCAGTACCACTAAATATTTGTGATCTCCTTAGTATGGAAAAATAATCAATTTCATAAAATTTTAATACGTTAAAATTTGTATTTCAACAAATGTGAAGTCAAGAAACACCTAATCAGATGAAAATTTCTTTCTTTCTTTTTTAATGTATTTGGTACAGGGTGTCACTACACAGCTCAGACTCATAGTGATACACCTGTTTTCAACCTCCCCAGTGCTGGGATTACAGGCATGTGCCACACGCCCGGTCTCAGTGGCTGGCTCGGCGGGCTTGGGCCGTCATGGCATGTAATGCCGAGGATTGAACCCCAGTCCCTGAGTTGCATGGGCAGGTGCTTAGTCTGCTGAGCTATCTCATAGGCCCAAGATTTCTTAAAACTTATTTTCTGTCTATAATGTATTTTGTTTATTATTTTACTATTGATGTAACAAATTCTCACTCCTGGGGTTAAATTCTATGCTGCTTAGTTAATGTGTTATGCTTGTTGGTTTGGATTTTGTTTAGAAAACAGTAATTATCTTTCTTGCCATGTAATATGTGTTTGCAGTTACAAAGGTCCCTACCTTCAGTAGCTATTGCAAGTAGCCCTTTCTTAGAGGACATGCTTTTGCATTTGATGGCCTTTCCACAGTGGGGGGCAAGAGAACCATGTTGGAATGGAACACTGAGATCACAGCCTATTAGACCCAAAAGGAGAAAAATAAGCATCTTACATTTATGAAAATTTGTTTAAAGGAGAAGAAGAAGAGATTAACAGATGCAAAGTCAAGATGAGCTTATAATTTTATAATCCAGGTCTTCTCAGCATCCGGTGCCAGTCTGCGAGCCAGCTGCAGGTCTGTCACTACATTGCACCAGACCCAAGAGATACCAAGAGGAAAGCTTTCTTAGGTCACATTTATTTCCACAGTTGTTTGCTTGCTGGGTTCTCTGCTTGGCAACTGGCGTGTTTGGGGATCTCAACTGATTTCCATGTTCCCAGCTGCAGCCATAGACACCGGCGTCTCTGCCCATGAATGCCATGACGTCTCCTTGGCTCAGGGATGATGTTTCTCTAATAGTTTCTGCTTTGCAGGCAATCAGTTGAGCCCTAGTTCTCACATGGGGTGGGGGGGAAGAAAAGACAAATTCATTCTCCTCCCTGCTAGGTAGCTTATGAGGCAGGTGGCCCTGAAGGTCAAAGCTGTCCTTGCACTGTGCTTCTACCTTTGTACCCCCACCCAAAGCATCCAACACCGACTGAGGGAAGAAACGTCTTAGCTGTAGATCCTATCCTCTCTTTCTTCCCCCTTGGGAATCAAATTCAGGACCTTGGGCTTAACAGGCAAGTGCTTGCGCAGCTGAGGCTATCCCCGCCACATCCTTTCTGAACAGCGCCCCCTTCTGGATCTTTGCTGTCCTACACTTGCTCTCCACAGTATACTGATGGGAAGACAGCTTTCTGTTTTCATATCTGAACTGAAACTGGATTTTGAATGATGACTGAAGTTTTGTGAATGTGTGTGTGCTTTTAGAAAGACATAGCCCTGTTGCCAACATATTGGACTATATTGTGTATTTTGGGTTTACTTATATAGGAAGCAGGGATGAGTCTTGTACTAAACCTCACAGAGATGAAGCCAATTTTCTCTGTCACCTAGAGGCCAGACTATCTGGAAAGGAATTCCCAACGAGCCCTAGAGGACCACTTAAAGGGTCGCTATCTGAGACCGTCTGCTTCTCCATAATGGATAATGATCCTAAGCAACAAGAACGTTAAAGGGGTTAGGGCAAGGCCTGTCACTTACACGGTACCACTGAGGACCCCAACAAAGGAGTCTTTAAGCTTATATTTGACTTGATACTGAATTAAGCCCCCAAAGTGAGTAAGTTTAGTTATTTAATATATTTGGTATAGGGCTTCACTACACAGCTCAGACTCGTAGTGATCCTGTTTTCAGCCTTCCTGGGGCTGGGATTACAGGTACCAGGTGTACCCTCAGGTACCGGGGATCAAACCAGGATCCTTGTGCTTTCCAGACAGGCACTTGGACTGCTGAGCTATCTCGAGGCATTGCCTTTAGGAGTGTTTTTAAAGTCTCCATCTTTCAATCTGTTTGTTCCATTGCTGCTGTTTCCTAGCTCCTGAGCAGTCCTTACACAGAACCACCCGTGTCCATGCACTCTGTGCAGCTCTTTGTCTCAGTTACAGAGACCAAAGGAGCCTGCTTGAGCCCGGCCTCACCCGCCCACCCTTCTCACCCCCTAGCTCCCGCTCTGGCTGACACTGCTTGCTGGGGCGCTGCTCTGCCATGCTCTGAGGCCTGGGCTCCAGGCTGTAGTTTGATGGACAGTGTAGGGGGAGTGTGGAGGAAAGGTCGTTTGGGAAAAAGCAGGTCACCTGGCCGAAGCAGAGAGGTCCTTTCCTCCTTGATGCTAGAGTTAGGGCCCAGGGTAGTAAGCGGACTGGCCGGACAGCTGTGTCCTGAGGTTGTGGAAATCGGCTCCTGACGGCTGGTCCCTAGCGTTGCGTTGCGAGCTCACCTTCGAGGTTGTGGAGAAGTCCGGAGGCTTTGTGCTTCTGCACCAAATAAGAGACGGTTGTATGTTGAAGTATCATGCTATGCCTTGTAAACATGTACAGTTATTACATCAACAACAAATTCTGAACAGCACGTCAGGCAAAAAGAAGAAGAAAAATGCAAAGGAAACCTGTGGTGGGGAAGAGCAGGGAAGGGAAGGGAAAGGAGTAAAATACAGAGGAGCACGAGACAGTAAAGCCAGCCGGGCAGCCACTTCCTGTTGCTTCATTGAGGGGGAAGTTTTATTATATTATATTTTATTTGTGTTTTTAGGGAAGGATCTACAGGGTGTTCAGGGTCTCACTACTAGATTGGACTCATAGTGAACCACCTGTTTACCGCCTTCCAAGAGCTGGGATTACAGGAGTGTGCCACCACACCCAGTCTCAATTTCTGTCTCAGCGTGCCCCAGGGGGTGGATCTGGCACAGCAGGTCTGGGGGATCGAACCCCTGGCCCCTGCACCTGCTTGCAGGTGCTTTAATCTGCTGAACTATTTGGTCAGCCCTGAGGGGAAAGTTTTGTGCTAGAAATGTTCTCGATAATGCCTCATGCCTTAATCTTGTACTCTGAAGAACTGCAGGCAGGTGCAGGAGCCAGGGGTTCAATATCCCAGACCTGCTGTGCCAGATCCACCCCTGGGGCACACTGAGACAGCAATTGAGACTGGGTGTGGTGGCGCGCTCCTGTAATCCCAGCTCTTGGGAGGCTGTAAACAGGTGGATCACTATGAGTCCAATCCAGTAGTGAAAGAACGAGTATGCAATGCGTGGATTATTCTGACTCTCCCACTAGCCTGTTTTGAAACTCATTTTATCGACATTTCCTGCTTTGATTAAGTTTAAAATTATAAATGAACATACCAAGTACTTGCCCAAATTTGTAAAAATAAAAATGTATTAGTTCTGAGAAAAAAAGAGGCAGCCGTGCATGTATGAGGAGGAAAATCCCCTCCCACCCTCCCTGTCTCTGGTCTTCACCATCCTTGTAGATGTTGTCACTTTCCAGTCAGAGTGGACATCATTGACTGGGAGTTGCGATTCTGTGGTGGTCACAGGGCCACAGGAAAAACCCTTGCTGGGCAGTAGGAGATCAAGTGGAATAACTGCCTGAGCTTAAGATTTCGTCAGAAAAATTCCTCGGGCTTATCTCATAGGAATAATGAGATTAAATAAAATTGTAGATTCAAAAGGATTTTGACCAGTCAAAAGTGCTCTTTGTGCTGAAGTTTAGAACGTACAAATGCGTCCCGGATTTGTGTACGCAGGAGGAGGCCTGTCGGTCGTTTCAGCTCAGCACCGAGCAGGCCAAGGCACAACAGAGCTCTTCCAAGGCCTGGCTCTATTCCACAAGGGCCAACCCTGAGGCAGAAGCAAATTCTGTTCAAAGGGGACCTGGAGAGTTCACTTTCTCCACTTCCTGCTTCAGGCAGGACCATACCCGAAACATTTCAAACTAATTTTGAAAAAATGCGTGCATCTTTAAAGGTCTCTGAAGCACAGTGTTGCCAGTCTTCTTGGCTACTTCGGTCTCTGCTTCTTCACTGTCCCCACTGGAAGCCATTCTAATCAAATCTAATCTTGATTAAATCTCTGGCATGGTAGCCTGATATTTTCTCTCCTGTTCTGTGGAAAACAAACTGACATCTCTCATCGTGGGGGCATTGGTATCCCAGCAATTTCTGAATTGCATTTAGTCTTTCTAGGACTCCAGTTGTTTCACAGCTTCGCCACTCATCTTCAGCTGAGAGTGGCGGGGACCAGCCCTTGTCCTGCGGCACAATGCGTATGGGACATGCAACCTTCTCAAGGGCCGAGGTTCGGGGCCAGCTAGCATCACACCCACTTCCACGCGCATGCCATTTCCCTTAGAAACTGTCCAATTGGGGACACTTACCCAGTTCTGGGGGCAGAGGAGACGGGCGATACACAGCAGTTGCTCATGCCTGAGGTGGACACGGGAAGGAAGCACTCTGTTACGGGGATGGAAATAGCCCTCCCGCTTCTAAGCTCAGACCTCTCACTTGGCATTCGAAAGTTAAAGCAGGAGGGGCCAGACTTGTGTGAGAGAAGTGGCTGTGGAATGTGGCACCAGACATCTGGGAGGCCCAGCGAATGAATCATAGTCCCTGGAGTTGTGTTCAGTCAGGACGGGTTGTTTAGAGCTAGCCGATACCTCAGTCTGAGGGCACTGCCATTGGAACCAGCTACGCCTCTCACTTCTTACCTCTCTTTTGTGTATAGAAGGAGGATACAATAAAACCAATCCTCCTCACCCCGAGTGGGACCTCCTTCCCCACCTTTCAGGATGCAGAGAAATAGCAGCAGCAGCGAGGTCATTTATCCATGTTTTTACAGCTGGGCGATCAGGCATACATTCCCGAGCCTTCAAGAGGCCTCTTTGGAAAGCGGGTTTCCCTGGATAAGAGCACCCTTCCAGCAGAGGGAAGCCTGACCCTTGGCCCTCGTCTCTGAGGGACCCATCATGAGAAAGGTCTCCTCAGTTCTCACCACAGATTCTGCCAGGCCAAATTTTCTTATTCTGGAGTGGAGGCAACTGACCAGATCTGGAGAGAAATCGGGTGGTGTATACTACCCAGTGTGTGGCAGTCTAACCGCCTGAGGGACTAGGACACTTTGTCACTGGGTGGAGAGAGCTGGCAGGGGTGGTGACCTTTCCAGAGCTTTCAGGGGTTGCGGGCTGTGGCTGTGTTCCACACATTTCCCATCCTGGTCAGCGTGTTGGTGGGGGCTCTCAGGACAGCCAGCGCCCACCCTGACTGAAGGGGGAATAAAGTGACCTGGAGCCCAGATTTAAGCCCAAGGGAAGGGCTTCAGATGAGACGTTGAGATCAACACATTCTTGTTCCCTCTTAAATTCCATCATAGTTATTTTTACCTCGAATTCGAGCATCTTCCTGCAGCTGAAAAATAGAATTCAATGCATCAGAAACCCAACGGACTGGTCTCAGATGTCAGGATGTACCAGCTATAGGCTCAGCAGGGGTGGAGGTGTCTTTGAGAAATACGGGCTTCTTGGGCATGGAGCCGATTTGCTTCCCCAGAGCAGAATTTGTGTGGCCTTTAGGTCGCTCATACCACATACTGCAGACAACGCTCTGCACATGGCTGTGCGCATGCGTGCTGGGTGATGCGGTGACGCGTGAGTGAGCTGTCGACCCTCAGGATGGGGGCCGCGTAGTGCATTACCTACATCCTTCGCTGCTCATGAAACAAGCTCACGCTGCCGCTCTGCCTGGCCTTTCTGCTCTGCCTGCTGCTCTGGGCCCTTTTGCGTTTCCTCAGAGTCTCTAGCATGCTCTGCAGGGGACCTTGAGCTACTTGTGAAGGAAACTTTAAGAATCCTGTCATTCACCTCAGAGTAAGTAGCTGCTGATTTGAGGCTCCCTAAGCTCACATGAGACAGTGGCTCGGAGTCACCACATAGAAGGCCCTCTGTGGACAGGCCTCCTCCTTCCACCAGCTTAGTTCCTTCCAGAGGAGACCGTGGCCCAAGGAGACCAATGTTCTGGTGAGGCGGAGGCATCCTGACCAGAGAGGCAAAGTTTGGGTGAAAACATCAGGCCTCTGACCTCTGCCTGGCGCCCCTTTTACCTTCAGACAGGTGGCAGCAAAGGCTGCTGTGATTTTCCTGAGTGTGTCCCAGATGCCCACAGAACACAGTACTGCAGCAGCTTGGAGCACAGGAAACATCGTCCTGAGGCCGAAAGCGACCCCAGCGGTGAAAGAGAGGAAGCTGAACTGCCGCGCCTGCTCCGTGTCTTTGCCCATTATCCCTTCCCAGCCGGGAAACGAGAGCTACTGTTCCCCAGTTACAGGAGGCTACTATTATTATTTTATTATTTGCATTTGGGTCTCTCTCAGTACACAGCTCCGACTCACACTGATCCTTCTGCTCTCAGGCTCCCCCGTGCTGGGATTATAGGAATGGGCCACCACGCCTGGACTTGGTGGCCAGCTCAGTGCACCCTGGGGTGGGGTTGGTGCAGCGTGTGGTACCAGGGCTGGAACCCCAGTCCCTGCCCTTGCCTAAGAAGGGGCTTAGACCACTGAGCTATTTCGCCAGCTATATTATTATTATTATTATTATTATTATTGTTATTGTTATTGTTATTATTATTATTTATCATATTTGGTTCAGGGTCTCACTATGCAGCTCAGACTCCTAGTGATCCCAGGAGGTTAATATTATACTTAGATTCTAGTTTTAATGAAATTACATCTATATTCAGGGGAACAAAAGCTAAGAAATCTAAACATAAGTTTCCTGTTTGTCCTGGTTTTATGATATTTGTGCTGTCCTGTCCTTTTCTATTTTTATAGCCTATGGAAATAGTCTTTCATTAGTAATTCTGTGGAGAGAGAGAGTCTATTGCTCTCCACTGGAGCAGAAAGCAGAAAAACTGTAGCGGTGGGCTTAGTAGGGCCTGGAGCAAGTTAATATCATAGCTGAGGGGGCCGGGCATGGCGGTGCCTGCCCACACTATGCTGGGAAGCTGAGGCAAGAAGAATGCAAGTTGGAGCTTAGCCGTAGCAGCTCGGTGACTTAGAAAGACCTTATCTCAAAGCATAAATAAAAGAGTTTAGAGATAGTGATCAGCAGGAAGGCTCTGGGTTCAGTCCCCCTCACCACAGCAAAGAGGCCTCAGCATCTTTGGAAGACCGGCAGCGCAGTGTACGCTTGACTGTGCTATCCCAATGTCTGACCACTCTCACTCTGAGAGTGGAGAAAGATCATTGTTTCTGTTTACCGCCAGGGCCTTGCCCTTGAGCTTGTGCTTTCCTGTGTCTAATACACACAGCTGCCTCATGAGGCATCTTGTGCCATTCCTTGTGTGCTCCCTGCTGCCTGGGCACTTCTCAGCATTCCTTACAGCCACGTTCCTGAGAGGAACTATGGATGGCAGGTGCAATTTTCTTTATGGTCATCAAAGTTCCTCAAAGGAATTATCGGGCTTCTTTTTGCTTTAGTTTTCTGGACAAATATGTCAATAGTACTTTTGAAGGGAAAGTCACTAAATAAAGAGAAGACTTGGTTCACTCACCATGTCATTAGGGAATAAAAAGGGGGTCCAGGAAGGTGACAAGGCTAGGAAATTTAGAGAATCAAAGTTTAACCTTACCTCCTTTTGTATATCCTTAAAAGCTGACAGCACCTGTCAGAAGACAAAAATATAGAAAAAAAATAGCATTATAGACTTCACTTTATCAAATAGGTTTTTGTGTAAGAATCCAGGCAATAGGCTATGGAGTGTGGCTTTTATCTCCAGCAATTAACTCTCACGGATTTCCACTCTTCACAAACCTCTTGGTTCCATTTCTCCATATGGTACATTAGAGAAATATAGTGAGGCATTCAAGGAGGGCTGCATTCTGGTACAAGGTCTAATGGAACCAGCTATTACGATAATTTCTTTTTAATTGGTCCTTGTTCTGAAGCCATGCACAGCTGAAGTGAGCATTTCGCTATTTTTAGATTATAATGCACTGGAGGAGAAGACAATGTGGGTGAGGATATGAATCAGCTGAAACTCTCATTGGTTATTGGAGGGGATATGAAATCATGCAGATACTTTGGAAGAGAGTCTGGCAGTTTCTCATAATACTGAGTAAGAATATATACTTACCTAGGCATGGATACAGACAACAGCAGTTGGAGCTATGGATTACCCTATCTTAAAGGGAAGGGCAATAACTTTAGTATGAACAACTGTATCTTCCTTGGTGGAAATATGTGTAGATATTCAGGAATTTCAGCTTATGCATAAGAGTGCATGTGAAAAATGGGTAGCCCAGGGAAGAGCGCAGCAACTGCCAATGAGCAGCTTTTCAGCAGCGCCCTGCACCCCCTCAGTTCTGTGTGAGGTTCTCAACAGGATACTCCTTACCCTTATGCGAGCAACTCACTTTTAGCTAATGCAGTAATGGGGGAGAATGAGCTGCTTGTGCTGAGGTAAGGCCTTGTAACCAAGATTACTTGCTTCTGTGAAATGTGTAAGAAGAGCTACTGAAACGAGAGAATAAAAGCTGGCCACAGCACTCACGTAATATAATATATTCAGTAGGGCTTGCAGGACAGGCTGTGGAGAATTCCACCTATTCTGAATTTTTTTTTTTTTAAAAATCAATAGCCATTGTTATGATGAACTGTCTTTCCCTGCTAGGTTCCATGTGGTAAATGTCCTATAAATTCAAAAGTACTTCATTATCCTTTAGTCATCAACGCGTGCCAAGAGTTTACATGAATAATACATCAACCATAACGTCAGTGCCAGGATGCTGAGGAAGCTGACACTGAGAAGTCGCCTGAGCGCTCTGAACCAACATCGGCGTTCGCTGTGAGTCCAGCATTGTTCTTGGCAGCTGCCTGACGGGCATCCCTTGTTTTGGGACTTGTTCAGATATAAACCCGACCCTTTCCTGCTTGAGAATTGCACCCCCACTCCCGTCATTTTCAGATGTCATTTGATCAAAGCAAACAGATCATCAACTTTAAGGGAAATTATTCAGCTGCTCATTGAACGTAAGCCTATTTTAAATCAAGTGTAGGAATCAAATTTAAAAGCAGGGCTGAATATAGCGTAGCTCCTGCGAGTTCCTGCTCAGGCCACTGGTTCACTTGGAAGACTGAGGCAATAGGTTCCTGTTAATGACTGAATGAGCTGATTCACGTATTAATCTCGTAGTTCTTAAGCCCTGTAATACTTTCTTCATATGATTGAGCTAAGTTGTTCATCACACGGCATATGACTCGGCCATCTCCCGTGAAGGAAGATGCTTTTTGGCTGGATATCCTTAACCCAATTTAAGTGATTTACTCTAATCCTTAAGGCAGAAATCCCCTGAAGAAGAATAAAAAGTCTTTGCTTCATGCAAGGGGGACAGTCGTTTATATCCAAAGCACAGATTCACGCTGTGCTGCTTTTCTCTCACACTTTTGTAGTAAAAAGTGGCCAGCATCCCCGGAATGACCAGTTCACTTCGCTGCACAGAGAAGCTGGACTTTTTGTTCTCAAAACCATCCTAATTTTGAAGATTTTTTTTTTTTTTTTTTTTTTTTTTTACCCCAGGAGTTCCATTTACTTGTTTCAGAGAGTCTAGAGGGGAGAGAAAATAAAACGGAACTTGTTCTCCTGGAACTTCCTCCGACAGGCTGAGTTTTAGTATAAACTTCTCAGAGGTGGTGAACAAGAGGCCTAAGGTGGCTTCGGAATGCACAGACCCGCAGCCCTCACTGCGGGGGGCAGAGCATCACATCCCACTCAACCTCGGAGAACGGCCGAAGCTTGCGTTCAGGTCTGCGGCAGTCACTGAAAACGGGATGAAACCCTCTTAAAACCAGACTTCAGATGAGATCCACGATGGCCTCCTGTAGATGTGGGTCAAAGAGCTGCAGAGACAGACCTGAGGTTCCGAAGGCCAGGACGGCGCGGGAACTAGGGCAAGACGGGCGGCATCGCGGTCGCGCACCACCAACCAGCAAGCTGCCCAAGGGAAGAGAAAAGGTTCTGCTCTTCCCATAAGCCGTTTCCTTTCTTCCGCATCTCACATTCCATAAAAAACGATCCCTCCCTGCTCACCTGGTCCCACAGAGTTTCGGTGATCGTTACTCGTCTTTCCTGTTGAAATAAGAGAGAAATCCCGAGAACATTAAACGAACTCTCCCAGCATCTGATCCAACACCTTATGAACGTGGTAAAACAAAAGTCACATCCGGGAATGGAGTGGATGCCTGAAGTCACCCCACTTTTGCCAAGGCCAGAGTCTCTTTCGGCCCCACTCTGAGTCAGTTTTAACCTGTGTGTCCTGCCTGTATCATCATCTAGCTCGAGTGACAGGTACAAATGAAACCATGTGTTTGTGTGCCTTATCAATACCCATGGAACTTCTTGACCTGGCATCTGGTGTAGACATGGCCCTGGAATTGTAGCTGGTCAAACGCCCCTAAGCACCTGTCACCCGACTTCTCCCTCTCAGGCTCATCTAGGTCCCCAAGAGCCAGGACTCCCACAGGAATGAATGCATTCGGATGCCTTACCCACCCGTGGTATCATTGCCTCTTCTTCAGATGTGCTGGGAAAAAAAAGATGATAGAATGCGTTTAGGAGAAGATAGCTGAACACTTCCCCCACCTTTATCCTGCAGCCCTGGGCAGGAATTTTGGAGGATTCTGTACTAACATTTCAGGAGAAGTAGCCAGGAGCCCACCCCTCCTATTTCATCTGGGACTTGTGGCCTTATTTGCCCGAGGTCTTCAGTGTTGTGATAGAACTTTGGGGATTCAAAAGCATAAAGAAATGGAGGTGACAGCGCTGGCCACTGTTGTCTAAACTTCACCTTTCTCTCCAGCCTAGTTGCCTCTGCTTTCCACCTGTCACTCTGCCTGGCCTGTCACACTGCCCTGGCTCCTGGCGAGGAGGTATACCATGTCCGGTTACCACACTGCTTCCTTTCTTGCTCCCGCCAAGTGTTCTCACTTTTCCTCACAACCTTCCATGGGATGGGCGTGGAATTCTGAGGAAGCAGCTGGCAGAGTCTGCTTATTCTGGGAAGTACAGGTGAAGCTCTCACCTCCGAGTACTACTAGAATCAGTGCCCAAGTTGCTGGGAGACAGAGTAGCTGCACAGTGGTTAGGGAGAGAGCTAGCGGGGAGGGGAGGGATTAAAATGGGTCCCGTAGGCACCTGTGCGTGTGTGTGTGTGTGTGTGTGCGCGCGTGCGCTAGGAAGGACGGAAACAGAAGAGGACTAGGAGGAGGAGGAGGGATGGAGGATGAGGAGCAAGTGGTGAAGGGAGGAGAGAAGAGAGGGTGGGCAGAAGGGAAGGAGAGAGAGAGATTTCACAGTGGAGTTCTTGTGCTTCATTTCCTCTTATTGAGGCAGAAGACTATCGGGCCTTCAGGAGCCAAGCACTGTGGGAGGTGCGTGGACACCCACATACCTCTGCCCATGGCCCCGCCACAGAGGCGCACGTGACCAAAACCAAAGCTGCGCTGCGCCCAGTAACAGCACTAGGAAGCCTGCGTTGTTTCAGCTGTGATTGATTACACTCTGTTGTCACTGCTCTAAAAAAGAGCATGCTACTGTGCCCCAGTTATTTTACAGCTGAATTCCAGGGAGAATACCTTTCTGCAAGAGTGTGACATCTTAGGGACAGACAGGTTTGATTTCTGGCTTCCAGGCGTGCCAGCTCTAGGACCCTGGCAAGTCTTGTGCCTGTATGAACCTGTTTCCTTTTCTCTAAAACGGGAATAATCTTTGTCCCAAAGCTTTCAGGGGAGGATTGTATGAAAGCCTTTATAACCGAGTTCATTCTAAGCACTGTTGGCTTAAGCGTTGCTTGGACAGCTTTTCTTAGGCTATAAAAACCACCTGTTCATCAGCACAGAAGTTGGGGCTGTCGTGTCCTTCATGGACCTTTTTCACAGAGAACCCTACGATTCTGGTATTTGCCATTTCACCTTCAGAGTCTTGCAGCTGTCTGGAAGACAATTCATATTCTCACAGCAGGTTCCTGCCGCTCTCCCAGCCTCAGGCTTCTCAACTCCCCACTGGTTCTTGGGCTTGAGGCCCAGTTAACCGTTCTGAGCCTTTGCATAGTAACAGGCAGCCAAGAGACTCCGAAGATGCTTTCGATTCTCTCTTTCTCTAGCTCCTAAACCTCCTACCTCAAGACATCCCCTCAGTACCTCAAAGCCTTAATTCCAGCTCCAATTAGTTTCTGAAGCTTTCGTGACCTGTAAACTCACAGAAATCCTCTTTTCTCCTCACTTAATGGCTAATATTTCTGGGTCTCATAATTAGTCCCAAGCAATTGTTTCTGGCTCTTTGTACAACACTGGCTCAGTAAGGCATGGTTTTGATTGACATTTTAGAGGACTTCAAATTTAGAGAAAGTTGTCCTAACAAGAATAAATGTTCCTAGGATGGATCAGTCACTGTCCCCTAGAGGAACTGTAGCAGATGCCCACTGTCACTGTTCCAGGTCAACAATGACGGACTTGCTATTACTCCACCATACTGAAGAAATACAGAAGCAGCACCCAGAAGTTCCCACAGACCCACCCAGGAAATAAACGCAGCCAGATGAAGGAAGGGTGAAGCAGCTCCCCCACGCCCCCCGCCCCCCAAGGCTTCTTGAGGGTGGCCATTAGCCCCACTCACTTTCTCTGCAGCTTGGGCGCCATGTTGGCTTCCTTCAGCTCTTGGTCCTGCAGAAGGCGTCGCTGCTCCATTTGCTCCTGCACAAAGCCAAGGACTCTGGAACTGAAGGTGGAAATGGTTCCAGGTCCTGGGGAGGCATAGCCAGGGGAGAAGGCAGGTGACAGTGAGAAGAACAGCATTTACCAGGGAAAGGCAGGCCTGCCCTGGGCTCTGCAGTTCAGAAAGCATGTGTGTGTGTGTGTGTGTGTGTGTGTGTGTGTGTGTGTGTGTGTGTATCTATGTATAAAAACAGGTGGGGGTCAGTAAAATCTCAATATATATATATATATATATATATATATATATATATATATATAGTGTTGACCAGAGGCTCCTGGACTCTGAGGACAAAATACAGGCTGAACTGAAGCTAGATCCACTCTGAACTCCACAACATGGTCCAGATAAGCGACAACTTGGTTCCTGACTAGAATCTAAAAGAGAGGAGGGGTGGAGCGGCAAAAGACAGCTTACCCGGCGAGGCTAACCAAATCACACTGTGGTCAGCCCTGACCCTCTAAGACTTGTCCCTCACTGAGCCTGGATCACAGTTGCCCCCAGCTCCCAAATCACCTTCCTGTCTCAGGGCTCTGTGACCTCAGCTGTGACCTCACAGGCCTGGAGCAGTTGCATGCAAACTCAGCTCAAGCGCTGCTTAATCCACATGATAATAGTAGAATAAAAGGCTTATGCTGTGAACTTTTAATTTCTGGAGATTTTTACTGCTTTATTGTTGTCTTTAATATTGCATTACCTATCTATTACTGCTGAGAGATTGGCAAGTATAAGCCCAAAAGAAGAATTCACCTTTAATTTGACTGCTAAATAGGCTCTGAAAAAGTTTTTGGTCTAAAGAGTTTTAAAATAATACAGCTTTTTAAAAATTAAGCAAACAGTAGTATAATGAAATACAAAACAAATGCTCAATTTACTTGAGAAAATAAATTGAAATTAGGACTATAGGAGTTTTCCAATGGGCTTGTCAAGCAAGAACTAGTATCCCAATCGAAGAGAAAGAATTTAGAGATGCAGCATAATTTCAAGTCAGGGATTGTGATGCCTCCTGTCTTTCCTTTGTTGCCCAGGACTGCTTTTGCTGTTCTTGGTCTCTTCTGGTTCCAGATGAATGCTAGCAATGTTTTCTCTAGATCTGTAAGGTATACTAATGGCATTTTAACTGGGATTGCATTGACTCTGTATAACAATTTTTGGAGTATGGCCATGTTCACAATGTTTGTTCTTCTTATCCAGAAGCAAAGAATATCTTTCCATTTTCTGAGAGTCTCTTCGATCTTTTTCAGAGTACTATAATTTTTACTGCAGAAAACGTGTACTTCCTTTGCGAGATTGATTCCTAAATATTTCATTTTTTTTGGATGTTGTTGTGAAAGTTATGGTTTATCTAATTTCTCTCTTGGTGTCATTTATATACAGAAATGGTATGACTTTTGAGTGTTGACTTTGTATTGTTATGCTACTAAATTTGGTTATTAAATCTAAAAGTTTCTGTGGAGCTTTTGGTGTCTTCTATGTAGAGTATCATGGCATCTGCAAAAAAAGTTCATTTCATTTCTTTCCAGTCCTTACTCTCTCTTATCTAACTGCTCTGGCCAATGTTTCCAGAACTGTGTTGAGTGGGAGTGATGACAGTGGACATCCAGGTCTTGTTTTTGCCTTGATTGAAAGCTTTCAGTGTTTGTCCATTTTGTAGAATGTTGTCTGTTGGGCTTGTCATAGACAGCTTTTATCAGCTTGAGGTAAAGACAATTTATTCCAATTTTCTGTAGGGTTTTTTGTCATGATTGAATGTTAGGCTTTTTCAAAGCTTTTGCTGCATCTATAGAGTTGATCATGTGATTTTTGTCTTTGGCTCTATTGATGTGATATATTACATTTATTGATTTGTGTAGTGACTCATCTTTATATTCCTAGATGGATCCCATGTGGTCACAATGTATGATCTTCTTGATGATTTGATGCCATCTGTTTGCTTGTATTTTACTGAGTATTTTTGATCTATGTTCATTTGGGAGATTGGCCTGTCACTCTCTTTTGGTTGGATCTTTCTCTGGTTTTGATATCACAGTAATAATTGCCTCCAGGAATGAGTTTGATAGAATCATTTCCCTTTCAATTTCATTGAAGAGTTTGAGAAGTTTTGACATTAATTCTTCTCTAAATTTCTTGTAGAATTCAGCTATGAGTCCATCAGGACCTGGGTTTTTCTTTGTTGGTAGATATTTGGTTACTTTTTCAATTTAATTGACTAATGTTGGGTTATTCAGAATTTTACGGTAGAGACCCCTTCCCCATCCCTGTCACAAGTGCAGCCTATCCAGCAGCCAGGTCTGCTGCATGAGTGAGACCTCCGCCACAAGCATGCAAGCAGCTCAGCTGACCCAGCAGCCTGGACTGATGGACCAACTTGCGGGCACGCAGTTCTGCACCAAAGGTCACTGCTATGCAGAATGATACAGACAAGGAGCAAAATGCAATCTCAGGTCCCAAGCCCACCTGTAACAAATACAGAAGACACTACCATAGAAGAAAATGGGAATCATGCAGCCAAAATCTCTGAATTAGTAGCATCTGAAGTAAATAAACAAATACATAAACAAATAGAGTAACTAGGATTGGAGATAACCTCTGAAGCTAAAAAAGAAATCTTTGAATTACTAGAGCCTGAAGTAAACAAAAAAAAAAAAAAACTGCAGAAAAGCATAGAGAGAATCAGATCAGAGGTAACCTCTGAAGTAAAAAAAGTCATCTCTAAATAGCATCTGAAGTAAAAGAACAACTGCGTAACGGTAGAGAGGAAATAAGAACAGAAACAATCTCTGAAGTAGAAAAAGAAAGGATAACTATAACGTCAGAATTAATAAATGCATCTAAGAAAGACACTGATAAAAAATTAGAGATTAGAAAAATGATGGAATCCTTGAATAAGCAATATAGGAAAGAAATAGATCACAGGAAACTGGTTCAAAGAGATATACAGGAAAATGAAATCTCAATCACAAGCTGGCAACACCGTATGAATGAAAGTGAAGATAGGATTTCAGATCTGGAAGACTCAATTGTAGCCAGTGAAAAGGTAAGAAAGGATCTCTTAAAAACAACTAGGATGCAGGAAAAAATAATTCAACATCTGCAAGATGATGCAAAGATGAACAACATGCGGCTAATAGGCATCAATGAGAAAGGAGTCAATACAAATGATATAAAAAGAATATGGGCAGAATTAATAGCAGAAAACTTCCCAAATATGAGAAAACAATTGAAAATTCAGGTAACTGAAGCATACAGAACTCCAAATAACATCAACCCGACTGAAAACACACCCAGACATATAATAGTCAAGATCTCAGAAAGCCAGCAGAAGAATAATATACTAAAAGCCACTAAGGAAAAGAAACAGATCACATTTAAAGGAAAATCCATCAGAATAATGGCAGATTTCTCTTCACAAATCATGAAGTCAAGAAGAGCATGGAGTAGGGTGCTTCAAGTCCTCCATGAAAAGAAATTCCGGTCCAGACTGTTATACCTCGCAAAACTCTCTTTCAAGTATGAGAGAGAAGTGAAATACTTCCATGACAAGCGGCAACTAAAGAATTTCGTGATGTCAAAGCCAACCCTACACAGACTACTAAAAAATATTTCAGAGAGGGATCAAAATGATCAGAACTCCACAAATGAGACCAGAAAGAACCCACCAAATAGGGCAACCAATTAAACACAGGAGAAAAAGGGTAAAAAATAGTAGGTAAAAAACATGTCAATCATAATGCAATACATTTCAATTATGGCCATCAATATAAATGGACTCAATTCTCTAATTAAAAGAAATAGACTGGCAGAATGGATAAGGAAGCAAAATCCAACAATATGCTGTATACAAGAAACACACCTAACTCATAAAGAAAGTCATAGGCTGAAAATCAAAGGATAGAAAATAATACTATATGCCCAGCAACTCAGAAAAAAACAGGGGTAGCAATCCTGTTTGCAGATGGTCTGAACTTCAAGTGAAGATTGATCAAACAAAATAAAGAAGACTACTACATACTTGTTAGGGGAAAAATTCAAGATGAAGAGGTAACACTCATAAATATGTATGCACCCAACATGGGAGCACCAAGTTATGTAAGACAAATCTTAATGGAAAGGAAAAATCTAATATCCAATACCACAATCTTAACAGGAGACCTTAACACCTCTTTATCCCAAAAAGATAGATCAACCAGACAAAAAATTAGAAAAAAAGTAGTAAATCTGAACCAGAACTTGGAACAACTGGACTTGCAGACATACACAGAGTGTTCCACCAAACCACTTGTGAATACACATTTTTTTCATCTACACATGGGACATTTTCTAAAATAGACCACATACTAGTCCATAGGTCATGCTTAAGTATATACAAGAAAATAGAAACAATATCATGCATATTATCTGACCACAGTGCAGTGAAACTGGAAATTAATGACAAAATAACGCACAAGAACCCCAGCAATACATGTGAGTTAGACAGCACCCTCCTCAGCAATGAGTAGGTTACAGGTGAAATTAAATAAGAAATTAAACAATATTTACAATTTGATGAGAATTCAAACACGACTTACCAGAATTTATGGGATGCAATGAAAGCAGTTCTTAGAGGGAAATTTATGGCTGTGAACTCACACATTAAGAAAAGAGAACAGGAACAAATAAATACTCTAATGCTGCACCTAAACAGACTAGAGAAGGAAAAGCAAACCAAACCCAAAACCCAAAGACGGGAGGAAATTGTAAAGATTGGAGCAGAAATTAACTTAATTGTGACAAAGAAAACAATACAAAGAATTAATGAGTCAAAAAGCTGGTTCTTTGAAAGAGCAAATAAAATTGATAAGCCCATGGCTAATCTCATCAAAAAGAGGAAAGAAAGAACTCAAATCAAGCAATAAGGAATGAAAAGGATGAAATCATCACAAACCTAGTGGAGATTCAGAAGATCGTTCATAGCTGCTTTGAGAATCTTTACTCTCACAGAATTGAAAACACAGATGAAATGGACAGATTCTTAGAAAGGTACACTTTACCAAAACTGAATCAAGAAGATACATGAACTCTCAATAACCCAATAACAGCCAATGGAATACAAAATGTGACAAAAAGCCTACCAACAAAGAAAAATCCAGGTCCTGACGGATTCACCACTGAATTCTACAAGAAATTTATAGAAGATATAATCCCAAAACTCCTCAAACTCTTCAGTGAAATTTAAAAGGAAGAAATCCTCCCAAAATCATTGCTAGAGGAAAATATACTGATACCAAGACCAGAGAGATGCAACTAAAAAAGAGAACTATAGGCCAATCTCTCTCATGAACAGAGATGCAGAAATCCTTAACAAAATACTAGCAAATAGAGTACAGCAAATCATTAAGAAGATTATACACCATGGGCATGTAGGATTCATCCCAAGTGTGCAAGAATGGTTCAGTATACACAAATCTATAAATGTAATACACTATATCAATAGAGCCAAATCCAAAGACCACATGATCATCTCAATTGATGCAGAAAAGGCTTTCAACAAAGTCCAGCACTCATTCATGTTCAAAGTCCTACTTCAAATTGGAATACAAGGCCTCTACCTCAATCTGATACAAGCCATCTGTGATAATCCAATGGCTAACATAATTCTAAATAGGGAAAAACTGAAGTCTTTTACTCTCAGATCAAGTACAAGATAAGGATGTCCTCTATCACCACTCCTATTCAATATAGTTCTGGAATCATTAGCTATAGCCATTAGACAAGAGAGAGAAATAAAATGAATAAGAACAGATAAAGAAGTTAAACTATCATTATTTGCAGATGACATGATACTCTACTTGGAAGACCCAAAAAATTCCACCAAGAAGCTACTAGAATACGTAAATTCAGTAGCATACAGGGTACACAGTCAACACTCAAAAGTCAATAGCATTCCTGTACACAGATAACAAACACACTGAGAGAAAAATTAGACAAACACTACTTTCTAAAATAGCACCATGGGGCTGGGGAGATAGCTCAGTAGAATAACTGCTTGCCTGGCAAGCACAAGGGCCAGAGCTCAATCCCCAGTTCAAAAAAAAAAAAAAAAAAAAAAAAAAAAAAAAAAAAAAAAAAAAAAAAAAAAAAAAAAAAAAAAAAAAAAAAAAGCACTGTGAATAATGAAATACTTAGAAATTAATCTAACAAAAGAAGTAAAAGATCTTTTTCAATGAAAACTGCAGTACTCTGACAAAAAGAGGTTAAAGAGGATTTCAGAAAATGGAAAGATATTCCCTGCTTCTGGATAGGAAGAACCAACATTGTGAAGATAGCCATACTCCCTAAATTGTTATACTGATTTAACACAATCCATATCAAAATACCATCAATATACCTCACAGAGCTGGAGAAGTCGTTCCTAAAATTTATTTGGAATCAGAAAGGATCTGGAATAGCAAAGACAATCCTGGGCAACAAAGATAAGGGCAGGAGGCATTACAATTCTTGACCTAAAATTATACTATAAAGCTACAATGATAAAATCAGCATAGTATTGGCAAAAAAATAGACCTGAGGATCAATGGAATAGATTAGAAGATACAGAAGCAAACATAGACACGCTCAGCCACCCTATTTTTGACAAGGGGGCCAAATATGTTTAGTACAGGAAAGATAGCCTCATTAACAAATGGTGCTGGAAAAACTGGCTCTCTACATTCCAAAAACTAAAACTTGACCCAGGTCTATCACCATGCACTAAACTAAAGTCAAAATGGATTAAAGATCTAAATATTAAAAAAGGAACACTAAATCTCCTGGAAGAGAAAGTGGGAGGAAATCTTGAAGACATTGGGGTAGGCAAAGAGTTCATGGATAAAAATCAAAATGCACGTGTAACACTTGAAAGAATCAACAACTGGGACCTCCTCTTGCTGAGAAGTTTTCGCATGTCAAAAGTAATTGCCAACAGAGTGAAAAGACAACCCACAAATTTCAAAAAAATTTTAACTAATAAGTATTCAGACAATTGTTTTCTATCTAGAATTTATAAAGAACTAAAAAATATTAGGGTACCACAATTCAAAGACCCAATCCAGAAATGGGCATCTGAGATGAACACACACTTCTCAGAGGAAGAAATACTACAAGCTTATAAATATATGAAGAAATGCTCCACATCATTAGCCATCCATGAAATGAGACTTGAAACAACACTTAGATACCATCTCACCCCAGAAAGAATGGCTACTATAAAGAAATCAACCAACAACAAATGTTGGAGAGGCTGTGGGGAAAAAGGAACCCTTCTCCACTGCTGGTGGGAATGCAGACTGGTGCAACCATTATGGAAAGCAGTGTGGAGACTCCTTAAAAAATTAGGACTGGAAATCTCATTCAATGGAGCCATTCCCCTACTCAGAATTTTTCCCAGAAGAACTGAAAACGTCATTTCATAGTGATGTTTGTCCACCTATGTTTATAGCAGCACAAAATATCATAGCCAAATCTTGGAAACAACCAAAATGCCCATCATCTGAAGAATGGTTGAAAAGGATGTGTTTTTATACAATGGAATATTACTGAGCTATAAAGAATGGTGAAGTAGGAGACTCTATATATAAGTGGATGTATCTTGAACATATACTCATAAGTGAAATAAACCAGACCTACATGTGTAAATATTATATAGTCTCCCTAGTGTAAGAACACAAAAGAAGAAATAAAAATGGAAAAGCATAGCACAGCTGAATGGAAATCAAGAGTTTAAGGATTAAACAATGAAGAGACAGCAAGAAGAAAGTTAGGAAACATGGCATGAGCAAAATCATGCACTCATATACACAGGCAGAGTCAGACAATGGACCTAAGAATCTCCAACAGGAGCTGGGCATGGTGGCACACACATAATCCCAGCACTTGGGAGGCTGAGGCAGGAGGATCAGTGCGAGTCTGAGGCCAGCTTGGACTACAAAAGTGAGCTCAAGGCCATCCTGAACTGCGAGACCCTGTCTCAAAAAGACAAAAAAAAAAAAAAAAAAAAAAAAAAAAAAAAAAAAAAAAAAAAAAAAAAAAAAAAAAAAAAAAAAAAAAAAAAAAAAAAAAAAAAAAAAAAAAAAAAAAAAAAAAAAAAAAAAAAAAAAAAAAAAAAAAAAAAAAAAAAAAAAAAAAAAAAAGAAAAGAGTCTCCAACAGATTTTTGATACTCAGAGTAGCAATGTGTAAGACGAAAACCATACTTGGAATGCTTGTCATTCTGGTCTTCTAGATGTGTGCTGCTTCTAATGTCATTTCAATTATCTCTATACTCTCTCTCAAGTAAATGTTTGTTTTAGAAGAAAACAAAAAACTAAAGAGAATATGAGACAAGGAAAAAAGTTGTAGTATTGACCTGCTACAATTTTGTACGTGCTTAGATTTCTAAATTTCTGTGTAAAA
>PVKN010009126.1:0-24181 GCA_004027915.1 Capromys pilorides
CCCAGGAGGCCGAGAAGCTGGACCAGGAACCTCAGTCTCAAGATGCCACAGAACGCTCTGCTTCTGCACAGAAGGACAAGGGGAATGAGGTTGGGCCACTGGTAACCTGTCAGGACTGCCAGGAATTAGAGTCCATGTTCAGGCAGTTGAAGGAGCACAGGGTGTTTTGGGGGCTGCGTGTGTGATGGCCTGAGCCAGAGCTCATCCCTAAGGGTTCCACAGGTCCCACAGGCTTATTCTACTGCAGCCTCAGGAGGTGGTAAAAAGGTGATGGAGATGTCTGGATCCCACAGAGCTGGGGCAGAGAGAGACAGAGACAGAGAAGAGACAGAGAGAAGCAAAGACAGAGAGACAGAGACAGAGAGAGAAGCAGAGGCAGAGGCAGAGGCAGAGACTGCACTCTCCCCAGGGCTCCTTTTGAGGAGATGCACCTGAGATCTCCCTGTCAGCAGAGGATCACTGCGTGATGCAGAGTGGCTCTACTTCCCCTCTGCTAGAAGCCAACAGATGTCATGGGCGTGGCCAGGTACCCTGCCACTCAGAAGCCTCTGGGCTCTGCAGGCCTTCATGAGCACTAGAGTCACCTAGGAGACGGCTCCACGAATCCTGAAACTCCCCGGAGAAGACAACGCAAGAAACAGGCGGGAAAGGGGAGCTTCCTAAAGTAGAAGAAGCTTCCTAACAATCCCGGGCAATAGCAGAGGCTAAAAGAGAGACAGTGTTATGGTTTGTAGCCAGCTGTCCCCACGAAGGCTCATGTAAAACATGGGGCGGTCAATGTGCAGCTCAAGGGGCGGGACCAGAGGACTAGACAGTGCTTTAGGGGTGGGGCCAGAGAGGCGCAACCCTCAACCTGACAGCAAGTGCCTCCCCGGCCCTCTCCCTGCTCCCAGGGCCTGGTGGCCTCTCTTGGAGGGAGGGAGCAAATCATCCTGAACAAGGCATTGCAGTGCCTGGAGGTCTTGCTGTGTAATTCAGGCTGCTTTAAACTATGAAACCTCCAGTAACTGGGAGCTAAATAACCCTTTCCTTCCCGAAACTCGTGTGTTGGGTATTTGTTCCAGCAATGAGCAAAGAGTGACCAAGGCAGATAGGTAGCCAGACACTCAGCTTTTCTTGTCTAAATCTTAGACCCCATCGAGTATTGAAATTTCTTTTTTTTTTTTTTAATTTTATTTATTTATTTATTTATTTGCTTGTTGTGTTTGTTTGTTTCTTTATTTATTCATTTTGTGGCTGGCTCAGCCTGGCCTGGTGGTGGCGCTGGCGCAGCATGTGGTGCCGGGGATCGAACTGCAGTCCCCGCAGTTGCCTGAGCCCTCCTAAGCAGGCGCTTTAGACCACTGAACCATCTCGCCGGCCCGAGTATTGATATTTCTAAGTGAGAGTTTTGTCTCTTCTACTGAGTCAGATCAGTACTAAAAAATTGGTTCTCATACAACACATTGCAAAACATTTCAAAATGCCTCATACACTTTACTAAGAAAAACACACACAACAAAAACTAAATTTATTTCTATATCTTGATAAATGAAGACACTACTAGGGTCAGCCACAGTGCACACACTTTCCACGTAAGAGGGGAAGGCGACGCATAGATGGGGCCCATTGGGCTAGAGAGACCCACCCCCTCCAGGAAGGTGGAAGGTCAAGTGGCCCTGAACACAATCACAGCTTCAGAGACTACAGCTCGGGACTCTGGGGAAGCAGCTGCTCCCCACATGGACAAGGGCCACCGTGTCCCTCCTCCTGCCTGATAAAAGGGGACAGAGCAGGTCTCTAAGCAAAATGTAAGCAAGGGCTCCCTGTGTGAGCCTCCCCAGGGGAACTGCACGTGCTTAAGGAGGAGAAATGGTTCGTGAACATGATGGGAAAGAAAGAGAAAGGGAGAGGGAGGCAGAGGAAGAGACAGCGGAGTGTGTGTACGTGGGAAGAGTTGATACAACATGGTAATGATTAGCAGAGCCAAGATGATCACCATGACATCGGGTCCTATTCTGTGGAAGGTAGGAATTACGTGGGAAAGGGGCCTTTGTGGCTGTAAATTAATTATGCTTAGATGGGGAGATTCTAAGGGAAGTACTAAATGTGATACCAAGGTCCACATGATGGGGCGTCCCCACAGGTAGAATGAAAGGAGTGTGGCCACAACCAAGAGAAGCCGCATCCAGAAGTTGGGATAGGCGAGGAGCTGAGTCTCCCCTAGAACTTCTGCACACTGCGCTCCCCTGCCCACACTCCACTCTTGGCTCACAGAAGATGGTTCCAGACTTTTCTACCCCCAAACTGTAATAGAATAAGTTTCTGGAAGTCACTGAAGGAAAGGAAATTAAATGTTTCTTGAATTTTCTGAATCACCCCCTGCCCTTCAAAAAAGAAATTGCAAACATCCAGATGAGAATTATCCTCCAGGAGTGAAGATCTGCTTACTCTCTGACTTCAGGGCCCCAGGAACAAGGATTCCCATGCAGGCAGCGTGTTTGCAAGGGAAGCAAAACAGGAAGCAAAGATGGACAGCAAAAGGTGCTTCTTCAGGGGAACTGAAAATGACAACGACCGCGTTCCTGTACCTCAGAAATGCGGTGGGGAGCCTCTGGTTACCACAGCCGAGGCAAGAGAGCTGGGCCGCCAGTGCCCCTCTTCCTGCCCTCATCTCTGAGGCTGACCTGGGACATTCTCAGGTTTCATAATCTTCCCAGTTTGCAGAGAAAGCTGCCATCCACAGCTCTGGAGAGCCTGGTACAGGGCAGATATAGGCATTGGAATTCAACAGGAGTAGGGCAAAGCGGGGAAGACCCAGAGGAAGGACAAAGCCTGCTATGTCTATGAAAAAAAAAAAAAAGAGTTCCTGAATATGGAGTCTATCTCTGGAAGAGGATTCAGGTCAGCCAGCTATAGCCTCACATCTAATGATTTGATCTCCGGCCCAGCGGTTTTGTGCATAGACTGTACCACTGTGGACCGGCCAACCGTAGTCATGCATGCAGTGATACTCCCCAGAGTCCCCGGGCTCCACGGGGCTGATGCTGAAGACATAGCTGGTTCCGCTTCCTGTGCTGCTATACCTGGCTGGAACACCCGGGGCCAAAGTAGTGACATGAGATATGAGAGGTTCAAGTCTTTGGCCAAGTTTAACCCGGACCCAAGACATCTCACTGTGTACATCAGCACTGGCTTGACAGGAGATGGAGATGGTCTCTCCTGGAGATGCAGACAAGGAGGTGGGGGTCTGGGTCAGGGTGATGTCCCCACTCACTGTTAAAGATGAAACAAAAGGGGCGTGACCTTGACAGTGCCTTTTATTGCTATGCACTAAGCAATGGTAGTCTTCAGCCAGGATCTGAGGTCTGCCGCACTGGCCTCTCCCAGGGGCCGCCCTGCTCACCTGCTGTCCAGAAAGTGAGGCTCCAAAGCAGCCGCACCAGAGCCATGGTGAACATGCTGGCAGGGGGTGTTCAGAGCCTGGGTAGTGCACCAGGCACCTGATCTTTATAGCGCTTGGTAGGGGGCTGTGAGAGGCGGGGACATGCAAAACAGAGGTGTCAAGGGGAGGGTCACCTGTCATAGGAGGCTGCATGCAGCTTGGTGCACTAGCCCCTTCCAAGGACCCTAAGAGCTCTTGCTTCCAAGGTGCTGCAGCTCCACCTGCAAAGCTGAGCACTAATTTGTATGACAGACAGGGTGGTGCTGGTGACTTAGGACTTCCTGGGAATGCAGTGCAGGCCTCTTGGACCCCAATGCTTGGATCCTGAGACAGTAGCCCTGTGGGAAGCAAGGGAGAATTTTTCCCTGAATTCAATGTAAGAGGGGAACGAAATCTATGCCATTCTGAAATTAGTGCATGTGTTAAAATACCACTGTAGCCCATTAATATGTACAATTAAAGCAAGTTCATACAACATAGGTTAAAGAAACAGCATTTCTCATCATAACATAGCATAGCCCACCTTAAATGTGCTCGGAGTACCCACATCAGCCTACCTTGGGCAGCTTCGCCAGCCTGTTTCATGAGGAAGCAGCACCTCCTGTGCACACACTGACGGGGTGTAGATGTGGCAGGCTGCACACACACAGAGCGCAATGCCCAAGCTCTGTGGGCAGTGCCGCGGTGTTGCTTCCCCTCTCAACATGCGGCTCCTGGTAGCTGCTGCTGCCCAGCACAGCAGAGAGTGCCACACCGACAGCACCTGCCCAGGAAAAAACCAAAATCAGTCAGCACGGCTTCTGCTGACCGCATCTTCTTTCACACCTGCAATAAGTCAAGATCGTAATTTGGCCCACGGGAGCTGGGGACTCTGCCATTCTTGTTAGGAACAAGATGATTGGGTGAGCTGATGCCACCATCCAAGAGATGCAGGGCCACACCTGGTCCACAGGTCCAGGGAACAGGGGCAACCCTTCTGAGAGCTGCTCTGCAGCCCTGTTGGAGACAGAAAGACAGGAAGAGCCCACTGGGTGACCTCAGGGTTCCAGCAACAGGCGCTGCCAGACAGTGAGGGTGACAGTCCCAGGAAAACATCAAGAGGAGAAACTGCGTCTGGGGCACTCTGGGCACAAATTCAGGAAGGAAAACTGCAGTTTGCTCAAGTGGTACTGGAAGAGGAGAGAAAAGGAGCCCGTGCCCACCGCCTTTACACGCATGCACACACATCCACACATGCCACATACACATATGCACACACACATGCACACACTGGGTCCAAGGACCATGGGAAAGCAAAGACACAGTTGGGATAGTTGCAACTTCCAGGGTGGAGCTGGGCCTGCAGGAAACATTAACCAGGGCGTCCAGAAACCAGAGATTATTCCTAAGCTGTTTGTAAAGTCTTGGGCTAGTCGCCTCCCTATTCTAATCTTAGTTGCTTTTGTGTTTTAATAATGAGGAAATTGAACTGCTTGCTCTCTCGGACTCCTCCCAGTACCTCACCTCCTGATACCCTGTAAATTACGCAGCACCTGCTGTGACAGAAACGCTGCATGTATCCATTGCAGCCGCAGCCCCAAGAGGGAGACAGGCGATCGCTGCACGGCTGAGCTTCCACTTCAGTGCTTCACTATGGATGTGGCCGCTAGAGGGCAGCCTTGTCCCGCACACACAGCTGACTAAGGCGGAGGAACACAGTACCTGGATTTGTAGGCTTTCCTCACCTGTGATTATGGAAGAACGTCGGAAAAAATAAAAATAAAAAAAAGAAGAACGTCAGGGCCAAAGGCCTTTTCCATTTTAACAGGAACTTATTAAAAACTTTCAGAGTAAAAAGTGGCTGTCATCCACTTCCTATAGGACACATACTTGTAAGAAAGAATACTTAAAAGTAATCTGTAATTAGGCCGAGCCTGGTGGCGCACACCTGTAATCCCAGCACTTGGGAGGCTGAGACAGGGCTCTCAGCCCCCTGAACTGTGAGACATAAATTTCAATTTATAAATTATCCAGTGTGTAACGCCATAAAAAAGTTGTGCTATAACAGCATAATATAGACACGGAGCCTGGCAAACAAATGTTGGTTCCATACGCTGATACAGTTCCTTCTAAACAGGATCATCCAGTCACTGAAGAGACCCCACCAGCCAGGGACCATGGCAGGCAGCTCAGGGAACCGACTAGGGTGAGGGACGCCTGGTCCTACCGGAGGCAGGCAGCTCCGTGACCGGGCGGCGGGGGTGTTATGAGTTCCTCATTTCTTTTCTTTTATTAAACCAAGAATTGAACCATTCTGGTATGTGGGGAAGGACTGCACTGAACCAAAAACAAAAAAAACCAGAACTTTTGTCTCCAAAAACACAAACTGAAAGAATAAAGAACTTGCAGGAAAGGACAACACGCGTTCCGATAGAGGCGAGGGCGGACTTACCATACCCCCGAGGAGGAGAGGGGCCGCCCTCAGTACCCCCAGCAGCAGCACAGCAGAATCCCCTCCCCGAGTACTGACAAAGTTAGTAGCAAATAACTATGTAAAGCCGATACAGAATAACTGACAGCAATCAAACAAGGAAAGGACCATAACCTCATGCAAGAGCCAAAACCAAAACCAAAACACAACAGAGAACTGGAGGCCTGAGATGAGGACATAAAAGCAGGGGGAAGAAAATAAACAGAAGGGGACAGCCGTGCTCAGTACCTGACCCGCTTCCAGCCCCATGGTCCACACCAGCCCTAAACCCCAAGTGTCTTCCCTGATGCAATGAGACACAGAGCTCAGCAAACCGGTACGGAGGTTTCTTCACCATGCCAACGCCTGTGGGAATGATGCTGGGGTGGGACAGGAGGAGGGAGACAGTGCAGGCAGGGTGGAAGGCCCGTGGGGATGAGCACTGTCTGTCACCATCACAGCTACACCTGGAACCAGGAAATGATCCAACGGTGGTGCTCACACCTAGAGGAGCAAGGCGTGTACAAGACTGCTGTGGACCCGTGGGCCTCCTGGGCTGGCCTTGTCTGTCCACTCCTTGTCCCACTGGGCAACCAGAAAAAGGATGACGTTGGCGTGCTCCTGTCAAAGGCCATCAGGGAGGCAGCTACGGTTGAACAGGGTGGACATATCACCAATGTGCAAGGGACAGCCCGCACCACAGGAACTAAGAGAAAGAAGGGTGGTGCCGGGAGATGATTCAGGGTGGTGCTGGGAGATGATTTCAGAAGAGGGGTTCAGGGAATGGAGATGATCTGGATTGGATCTGGTCAGGAAGCAGAGGTGAGCCCGGGACTGGAGATCTTCACAGATCTTATCCAGAAGGACAGAACATTATGGTAAAGTTGGAATGGGTAGAAGCTGCAGTCGCTGTGAAGAGGAAGGCTATTGTGGGTCAAGAAGCAGAGGTCTCTCACCTGGAAGATGAGGAGACACCGGGTCCCTCTAGAGATCCCAGCGGTGCTCCTGCCTTGTTTGTGCCTGGGCATGACCATGGAGTGGGCTTTAGTCCTGACAGGAGTGGGCACAAAGTGGCCTGGTCCAGTGATGGCATTCTGTTCAAACTGTTTGTGCCCAATAGCAGCACGTAATGATCCAACTATGGGTGGCATCAGCTCCGGTCCTCATGAAGGCCCAGGGGACAGAGCCAGGCCAGCCTGCCCATCAGCTCTTTTGCCTCTCTGGGGAGCATCCACAGTGCCCAGCCCAGCGCAGCTCAGCAGGAGAAAATTCTCGGGCCGAGGCATCACCCACCCACCTAGTGACAGGAGGTCCAGAAACAATTTTAAGTGGCTGATACAGCCAACTGTGTTGGAGAAAACCGTGAACAAAATAATAATAATAAAAACCTTTACATATCAGGAGAAAGTGACTACAATCACTGTCAAAAGATAGATGAGAACATGGAAAAATATGTTCATAGCTTATATTACAGAAAAGGCTACTATCTCTAGGACACAGACAGCTCACGAATTCAAGCGAGAATAGATGAAACCTTTAGCTAAAGTGATTTGAATGCACAAGGAGTTCATTGAAAAGATTATAAGCATAAGAAAATGTCTCATTGTGACTTGCAATAAGGCCAGAACAGATAAAAACTATACCTAGATGCCACACTTTATGATTAAGTCCAGCAAAACAGTATTAATGGGTCCATTGGGGGACAGAAACACCCACACATTCTTAAAAATGATACACAAAGTACAGACCTTGTCCAGGGGAGATTTGTGAGTGTTTGTAACTGTCTGTATTTATTTTTTATTCTTAGTCTCTGTTCTCTCTCTCTCTCTCTCTCTCTCTCTCTCTCTCTCTCTCTCTCTCTCTCTCTCTCTCTCTCTCTCTCTCTCTCTCTCTCTCTCTCTCTCTCTCTCTCTCTCTCTGTCTCTCTGCCTGTCTCGCTCTCTCTGTCTCTCTGTCTTTCTGTCTCTCTGTCTCTCCCTCACTCTACACAGCAAGTTCCTAGACTTTATATAGTCAATTTGTTTTAATCAATTGTTTTCATTATTTTTGACGTTCGTGCTCTCCCACTAAGAGCATCCCTGTCCCCTTGGCTCAAGCCATTACTCTATCATAGGTTTCTAGCTTCTTAGTATGAAAAGTGTTCCAGTATCGTTATATTTCCTGTCCAGACTGGGAATCCACAATTGTTTTAATTGTAAAATTGATTTTTTTAGCTTTTAAAATACTTTGACTTCCTATTCCGAGACTACAGCAAAGTGGGCCACCTGTTGGTGGAGGTTATTGTCATTGCTCATGGTCCCTTGCTGTTCCTGAGCTTTACTAGAGAGGAGAGCAAGGAAACAACTCCCTGGGGACCAATGACACCAAGCACTTCACTATGAAACTGGTGGTTGGAAGAGGGGAAAAGGATGTATCCCAACTTTTCTATGCAGGTTATAAGAACAAAACAGTTCCAGATGTTAAGGAGAACAAGACGAGAACAAGCAAATTAGAAAAAGAAAAATACCCTGCTACCCCGCTATTGTTAAAGTCTAATGAAGTATTTTTTTCAAGCAACACCACCAAGCACATGATCATTATCCATCAGCGCCAGTCCACAGTTGCTAAGTTTAGCATCAATAAAATTGGGACAATTGACAGTGTGGCCTTTTTAGTGATGGAGCACAGCAGTTTCCAGAAAGCAGCTTCCCTCCTATAGAAGCCAAGTGTGAATTTATCAAGGCTGTAGTGCTAATAAGCAAACTTCTTTTCCAAAGATGATATTAAGTGGAGAAAGAAGTTAATGACATTACAGAGAATCAAACCAATCATCCCAGGCCGTAAAACAACCAACCTGGCTGGGACAGTTAACCTGATGTGCGCCACAGGTCAGTGGTGTGGGGGCAAAGAGGGCAGAAAGGCCACCCTAGAGTGGAAGCACGGGAGGTGTGACGGCCACATTTAATGTCTTAATCCTTGCAAGATCATTAATGTCACAAACCAGTTAGAAAAATACTTCTGATGCAGATAAGGGACCTCAATTATATTGTTAAATGATACCAAGAAATTAATCTTAATTTTATTAAGCAGACTAACCAAGATCATATTATGACTTTTGTGGTTTCTAGGACCTACAATCTTGGTGGGACTCTTTCTCTATAAAAATAATACAGTGATCACACTGGCATCAATATTAATATAATCTAATGTGGATTGATACTATATATTTAGTAGTATCTATTTTTCTGAATTTTAAAGAGTGAGCTACTTTTCTCAGGCTCCTAACATGCTAATGAGTCTTAGGGACTGTGTCTACACATGAGTGGACCAACCCTGATGATAATGCGATACAGAACTAGAGGAAACCCTTTGTCATTGTTCTATGCTCTAGAGTAAATCAGTAAGAATTTATGGCACAAAGATGGGGGCCTAAAGATACAAACATAGGGGCTGGGGAGATAGCTCTGTGGCACAAGTGCCTGCCTGGCAAGTACGAGATCGTGAGTTCAAACCCTGGTCCCACAAAAAAAAAAAAAAGATTTTAACATAGTAAGACTGAAAGGGGAAAAAAAAAAAAGAGACTGAAAGGGAGATCACCAATCTAAGGAGGCCACTGAGAACCCACAGAGGTATTGTACAAGTTGAAAGTAAAAATTAAAAATAAGCATCACTAGAAATACCTTGACAATGGAATAAACATGAGTGACAATCTCAGAGAACTTATAAAACAAAGGCTAAGGTGGAAAGAATAAGTCTAAATAGCCACAGTTCTATTTTCTACAACACAGTGAAATGGAGGACCTATGGGATCAGAGCCATTCTTCACCTGGGTAGCCTGAGTCCCTCATAACAAAAATCACTAAGTGAAGAACAGGATCCATGCTACCATCAGGCCCACAGGCAGGAGCATCCTGATGGCATTTATTCTAGGTGGGACAAACCATTGCTGATGACTAGTCTACCTGGACAATCAAGGAAGCCAACTCCAGCTTCACATTCAAAGGAGGTCTTGCCACTTAAGTATTCATCTGGTAGAATGGAGGCTGGAAACGTGATATCAAGACGTATTTCCATAAAGGTGTGTATCAAATCCTGTTTACACCAGGCACACATTTTCCAATGTAACAAAACCTCATCCAAGCTTCTTCACTCATTTACATTGCATTACATTTACCTCTAAGAGATAAGCAAGTGAAATTCTCATCCTTGGGTAAAATCTTTATGAAAACATATCTGTGACAGGTGATAAAAGAAAGAAGCCCATCAGGGTGAGTAAAAGATACCAAGTATACCCTTCTAATCTGATCAATTACAAAACTGAATAACCTACATTAAAGACATATTTTTCAGGTGATGAATAACAGACTAGCAGTGCTTCGACCCATGAAAGAAAACAAAACAAAACAACAACAACAAAACCACTCAGTGTAACTCCTAAATCTACTCCAGCTTTCTAAGTAGGATTAATTTCGAAAATGCAGACCAAGAAATTAAAACCCACAGGATAGCATTAGGTCTCAGTAGAGGAAACAGAAATCAGAAATGAGAGCCACTAAAGGAGCTGGAGTTTGACAATAAGAATAACAGAGAGAAGGAGGAACAGAGGCCCTAGAAGTCTGCATCAGATTACCTCAAGGCTTTGGCCAAGTACTAAAACCTTCTAGAGAATGGCCATTGGGGGTGAGGGAGGAGGGATTGTAAACTGATTAGAGATTCCAGAGAAGACAGGCATCGTACGACTTGGGTATTCTGACCACCTAAAATTAAAAATCTTGGGCCGGGGAGATGGTTCAGTGGTCTAAAGCGCCTGCGTAGGAAGGCTCAGGCAACTGCAGGGACTGAGGTTCGATCCCCGGCACCACATGCTGCGCCAGCCCCACCACCAGGGCAGGCTGAGCCAGCCACAAAATAAAATAAATAAAAAGAAACAAACAAACACAACAAGCAAACAAATAAATAAATAAATAAATAAATAATTAAAAAAAATAAAATTAAATTAAAAATCTTCCTGAGCACCGTGGAACTCAATTTAGATCCCAGCAAAGACCTTAAGAGCAGGTTTTCTCTAATGATAGATTAAGGAACATTCCAGGGTCACTCTAAGGAAATCTAAAGCCAAGTTTTAATATGAACAAACCTATGATTATCCACCAGTAAATTATTAAAGTCCATTTCTCTTTAAAAGAAAACAATAAGCCACGCATGGTGGCGCATGCCTGTAATCCCAGTACTTGGGAAGCTGAGGCAGGAGAACTGGTGGGAGTTCAAGACCAGCCTGGGCTATAAAAGTGAGCTCAAGGCCAGCGTGAACTGCCTAGCGAGACTCTGTCTCAAAAAGATAAAAAATAAAAAATAAAACCCAGATCCACAAAACATAGTGCTACAGGGTGGATGAGTGCTCCCTAGAGAGCTATGTGTTAAAAGTTTGGTCTGCATGGTGGTGCTTGTGAGAAGCGCTAGACCCCTCGGAGGTGGGGCTAAAGGGGAGGAGCTCAGGTCACCACGGGCAAGACCTTGAGGTGATGACGAGACCTCAAGTCTTTTCTTCTCCTTCAATGTGCTTTCTAGCTCATGAGCGCTAAGCAGTGTGCTCGGCTGCACTTTCCAGCCATAAAGTGCCCTCGCCAGAGGCCCAGAAGTGATGTGGTCACGCAACCTTGGATTAGAACCTCCACAGCTGCGAGCCCAAATAGGCCCTTTCTCTTTGTAAGTGAATTACTTCGACTATTCACTGAATGATACACATACTATTTACAGTGTCCAGCATACAAACATCCAATTACTAGGCATGTCAGGAAGCAGGCGAATGAGGTCCATAACCAAGAGAAAAGATGCCCAAGAGAAACAGATCCAGATAGGGTGTGATGGCGCACATCTGTAATCTCAGCACTTGGGAGGCTGAGGCAGGAGGATTGGTGTGAGTTCGAGACCAGCCTGGGCTACAAAAGTGAGCTCAAGGCCAGCCTGAATTGAACAGCAAGACCCTGTCTCAAAAAGAAAGAAGGAAAGAAGGAAAGAAGGAAAGAAGGAAAGAAAGAAAGAAAGAAAGAAAGAAAGAAAGAAAGAAAGAAAGAAAGAAAGAAAGAAAGAAGCAGATCCAAAGATGAAGTTAGCAATGCAGAACAGGGGATTTAAAACAGCATAATCAATATCATTGAGATTTTAAAAGAAAGAGCAGGGCTGGGGAGATAGCTCAGCAGCATAAGTGCCTGCCTGGCAAGTGCCAGGCCCCAAGTTCCTTTCCCAGTACCCCCCAGAAAAACCAACTGTAATAATTAAATGATTATAGAGATAAGATGGCTCTATGAAAGAACCAAATAGATGCTCTATAGCTGAAAAATACAGTATCCAAAGCATAAACTGATTATTGTTTATTTTTGACTGTTTACTTCTCTGATCATTGTGTCAAAACAGACAAATGAAACAACAAACAAGTAACTGAAGTCACAACAGTGAGGTGAACATGAGGGCCTGAAAGAGGCTGCCTGCTTCTCCCTCGAAGAGACCTCAACGACAGACAAAATGATCAGTTGTTCCCTAGCCAGGTGGTGGCATTGTTTTGTTTTGTTTTGTTTTGTTTTGTTTTGTTTTGTTTTGTTTTGTTTTGTTTCAGCTCCAGTACAAGGAGCTGAGACTGATATAGGGGAAAATTGAAACTCCTGACCTGAAAGGTACCTGGGACGAGTTCGTGTTCCCTAAAACCGAAGAATGAATTTTAGGAATAAATGGAGGTTAAGAGCAGAACATATTTATTCGGGAAAAGAAAGCTCCTGTCCGAGAGATGGACATAAGTGGTGCCCCTGAGAGGGCTGTCCCCGGGAAGCTGTCTTTCCCAGGGACTTTTATAGAATAAAACTATGCGGTGAGGTGGGTCTGAGGTGGTGGAGAACATGGGACCTCGATTAGGTGGGCATAAGGTGGACAAAGCTATGATCAACCAGTGAGATTTCTAGCACCATTGCTCAGGGAAAATTGATTAAATCCAGTACCAAGTGGGGAAGCCAGTCATGTACCAAGTGGGCATGAATACGGACAGAGTCTCTTCCTTTCGGGCTGGGTTGTGACTCATTAGGGCTCTTTCAAGGCGATTGACACCTATTTAGAATATCAATCCCTGGTGCCCATCCCTAGGGAAGTATGTGGCTGCATTCAATTTTTCTTTTGTCTTGAAGTCTGGCCCACAGTGGGGAGAGTCTTTCTCTTCCAAATTGCAAAGTCGCCTTGTCTTCCATATTGTCTCCTTGAGTGCCTGGCCCTGTCTGACTGCCTCCAATATTTCTATCTAATTCAGCTGCCTACAACAAGACCTCGGGAATCCAGCAGAGACCACAGATAGAAAGTAGCACTGTGAAAATGAAGGCACCCCTGAGCCACCCTCTTTCAGAGAGAGGAATCTGGGCCAGCAGCTATGAGCAAGGAAGGGATGACCATCGACAGTCACCCTTATGACTAATGGGAGAAGATGGCAACAAAGGCACTGAGGTCCCCCAGGCCCCAAAATCGGGACAGCACAAATCTTACAACCCAAGGCCTGGGCTTTTTGACAGTCTGAACTCTCAGGTGGTTTAATTTAATTTGCACAGTAATTAATAGCAGTTACAGTTACATGCACAGGCGTATAGCATTGAGAAAAATATGTTTTTTCTAGGATGATAATTACCTTTTTAAATGATGATAATTACCTTTTTAAAACAAGTTAATATCCTCATAATATTCTTTCTCTTTTGTTGGTTGGTCAAGCCAGACTATTTAAATCATATTTTTAAATAAAGTATCAAATCTTGCTTCCCATGCCTGGAATAATATTTCTTTGTGTTTCCATTTTTCTGATTTTTTTACAATTGTAATTACTTTTTTGCAAGGGCTGACTGATTTGTTGATTTCCAAACTCTTTTAATTACTTGGTTAGGTGCACCATGCAAGAGTTTATTTTTCTTTTTTTTGAATTAATGCTATGCATTTTAGACCTGTAACTGCTTTTCTTGCATCCTCTCTAGTTGCTGGTTTTATCTCTGGTCAGTCTATCATCTCCAGATAGTTGAGTGCCTTATTCTATTTATTCCTGAGAAAGTTATAGAATATCCACTTTCTTTGCTTGTGTGTGCATTTTGTGTACCCACATTTCATCCTGGATTATGACCACATCAAAAAACAAGCAAGCAACCCAACCCTCACCTCTGCCTATGGAACATCTCTGTAGGCACCCTCAGCAGGAGGTGGGACCGACTATCTCATAGTCCACCAGGATGAGACACTTTTTGGCATAACACAGGAAAGTGGCATAGGTTGAGGAGCTATTGGGCCTCCCACATGTGCTACACTGCTATTCACAATAGCCAAGACACAGGGCTGATGTGGGTAACTGCAGACAGAGGAGTAGACGAAGGAAGCTTCTAGTGATAAAGAGAATAAGACCCTGTCATTTGCAGCAGAATGGGTAAAACTGCGGAACACTATGTTAAAGGTGCCAGGCACAGAAAAACAAATAGCATATGATCTCCCAGACGTGCAGAAGCAAAAAGGTTGCTAGCCAAGAAAGACATAATAGAATAATGGCTACCAAAGCCTGGGAGGGAAGGGGATGAAGAGAGGGTGGTCAGTAGGCACATAGGTGCAGCTGAACTACGGAGCCATGGGAGGGGTAACTTGTAACACCCTCTAGCACTACAGCAGAGTGGAGTGATTACGATAGACAACCACTGATCAAATATTTCCAAACAGCTAGTAAAGAATTTGAGGGTCAGGGAGATAGCTCAGTGGAATAAGTGCTTGCCTGGCAAGTGCAAGGTTGTGAGTTTGATCCCTGGTACCACCAGGAAAAAAAAAAAAAGGTCAGTGATATGGCTCAGTGGTCCAAAGTGCCTGGCACCATGTGCTGCACCAGCCCCATCCCCAGGGCAGGATGAGCTGGCCATAAAAAAAAAAAGGGGGGGAGGGGGGTTGAAGCTTCCCAGCCCAGAGAAATAACAAGTGTCTGCTAGGGTGAGAGATAGGCGGACTACTTTGAACTGTGATATATTATGGATATGTATTGAATGTCACACAGTGCTCTACAAATTATACACAACTGCTGTGTGTCAGTTAAGGATAAATGTACATGTTTTTGAATTTGAGAAAGGAAGTTCTCAAAAAAAAAAAAAAACAACTGCACCAATGTTTCAGAACTTTAAGGAATACATCACGTTCCTTGGTACACATCAGAGTCACCCACAGGCTTTGCAGGGTCGGCACCTGGGGTCCACCATGGATAAAATCTTTAAGAGGGAGGCCAGCTTGCCTGGTGATGCTGCCCAGCTCCAAGACTTGAGCAGCACCAGGCAAAGCAAAGTGATGGTGGCTTAGGAGCAAACATTGGGGGTGAAATCCTCCCCACACCCAAGACCGTGGGCAGGTAGGGTTGGCATCAGTGGAAAATAAAGAGAAGGACAAACAGGAGAAATCTTGGAAAGGATGGAAAGAATATGGAGGATGACCACAGAGAACCTTCCAGAAGAATAGAAAGAGTGGGAGAGTGTGATGCCAAACATCACTGTACACTGGTTAGGCTTCTATGGCTCTAGTTTGTTGCACTTATTAGAGAGGAAACGAAGAACAATTTGTCACACACACGTGACAAATTGGCAATGGCAATCAATTTATATGAAATTAATTTGCAAAAGGTACTGGTTATTTTCCAAAAACAATTTTTTTTTTTCTCATTCTTTCCATTGGTCTTTGCTGAAGGAGTTCGTACAACTGGGGGTGGTTTCTCCTTCACAAACTTTCAGGCATACGGTCGTTAACTGCCTTACATCATCTGCTTTCTGCTTGCTTCTTTTCCCTGAGTCCCTAAATCTGTTTGCTGTCACCTTTATTCAGCTGCTAATGACTTCTAATTTGTCTGAGGCTTTAATTGTATCATATGGAGAAGGTTTATCATTCTTAAGGTGTTCAGGTAGAAGAGGCGCAAAGGCCCCGTGCTCACTGTGTGGTCATGGTCCAACTCCCTTCTCCAGGGGCCTCTGTTCTCCCTCAGGGAGTGGCTTGGGTGGGAGAGCTGATGCTACCCCAGTGCTGGGCAGGGGGGCTGTCAGAAGAGCCCTAAGTTTCCTGCTCTGCTTGGCTCCTTCTATTTATTTATTTATTTATTTATTTATTGCGGAACCGGGGATTGAACTCAGGACTTTGCACTTGCCAGGCAGGCACTTGTGCCCCTGAGCTGTCTCCCCGCCCTGGTTTCTTCAATTTAGTTTGGAGTTTCTGTAGGGCTGGCAGTGGGAGTTCTTCTGTATGTGGGAAGCCAGCAATAACAGCTTCTCTCCATTTTCTGTTTCCTCGCATGATTATTTTCCTCCTTTTCTCTTTTTACTTTCTTTTAAATTGGTTTTCTTCTTTCTTTCTTTCTTTCTTTCTTTCTTTCTTCCTTCCTTCCTTCCTTCCTTCCTTCCTTCCTTCCTTCCTTTCTGTTTCTTCCTCTGCCTTCTTTATTAAGTTTCAGAAGCTGAAACTGGGATCTGGCTACTTCTCCAAGCCACTGGCTGGCCCAAATGCAAATCTCTTAATGCTCTTTTTCCTTTATTCTTTCTTCCCCTTGATCTCTGACCACATTTCTGGATCCATGGACATTATCAGGAGGAAAATCTAGCTATCTTCTTTGCTTTTTAACCCCTGCCAAAGCATTGCAGAGAGACACCCATGGTAAGGAATCCATCGGTAATGACAGCTTAAGCCCCCCGCTGTGTAACGAGCCTTATCTCTGTGTTCTGCATTAATCCGGGTCCTGCCCCAGGCCACGTGAACAATGCAGCCACCTCCAGAAGCTATTGCCTGCTCATGACCTTGAGAACACTCTTTAAATCTAAATAATTGTAATCGCTAGCATTGTGCTGAGCCTAGCTGCCTCTGCCCAGTAAGCTACACATCGCACCTCACCATTGCTTCGTCCGGTCCCGGGGTGCCCTATCCACGCTTCCATCATCCCCCGGCTGCTTTCTCCCTGGCAGCAAAGACTTACAGTAAGATTAACAGTATTTCTGGGCCAAGGCCAAGACATTCAAAGAGTCAGTTGACATCAAGAGATGTAAGTCACTTGCGCGCATCAGGAGATAGAGGAAGGAAGCCACAGACCAGGAGGAAATGTTTGCAAAGAAACCACCATCTCTAATGGAGGACTGGTACCTGAAACATAAAGAGAATTTTTTAAAATGAACTCAATAAGGAAACAATCTGACTGTAAAAGTGGGCCCGAGATCTAAAGAGAATATCTCACGAAAAATAGTAAGTAAGCATTTTGCAAGGTGCTTACATCATATCCCACCAGGACACTACAAATGACAACAGTAATGGGAAATGAAGACGTGCTTGCCAGAATGACTTAAACCCCGAGATGTAAAGTAACGATACCGTGGGGCAGCAAGAACTCTTGTCAGCAGGCAGTTCGGCAGTCTGGCACACAACCACAGGTACTCTTGCTGTACAAAAAAAAGGAGCATTTGTGCTCCTTTTTTGTTTGAATTTTTATTGCGTTTAATAAGAAATAACAATGTGACAGTTTCAAAACACGTTAATAGCACATTTCCAGTATTTGATACAATGCGTATTGTTGTCCTCATGGTAGTTATACAGGGTATAGACATTATAATTTTTCTAATCATTATTGGTACAAAAAAATTTCTTCTCATTGAACTAAGAGGAAGTACTTGTATACATAATCCAATCTTTCATAATCACAGTGGGTTATTGGCAAAACTGGCAGTGATAGAAGCTGTTGATTTAAGCCTTTTACAGGTCAGCATACTAGTCTAGCTTTACGTTTTATGCCTCATGGTTAAACTTTTCTGCTGGATGGTTAAGGGCACGCTAAAGCAAGACCTGTGCTCCCTGGTGGTTATGCAAAGGTGGTTAAAAGGCACGCCTGCACACAGTTGGCAGCAGTTTTATTCATAATTGTCTAAATTTGAAGGTAACCAAGATGACGTTCAGTAGGTGATGAGTAAGTAAATTATGTCAAATCTGGGAACTAGAATACAACTTAGCATTAAAAAAATGCATCATCAGGAGCTGGTGAGATGGCTTAGCGGTCTGAAGTGCCTACTTAGGCAAGCTTAAGCAACCTCAGGGACCGTGGTTGAATCCTTGGCACCATATACTGTGCCAGCCCCACCCCCAGGGCAGGCTGAGCCAGCCGTAATACAAAAAAAAAGGACAAAAAACAAAAAGCTTCATCAATCTATGAAAAGAGACAAGGAAGCTTAAGCGTATATCATCAAGTGCAGGAAGCTGGTCTTAAGACTGTAAACTGTGTGGTCTCAGCTAAGAGATAAGACTATGGGGATGATAAGGAAGGATCTGTGATTGCCAGGGGGAGGAAGAACAGTGGGACATGGAGGAGGATTAGGGTAGTGACAGCACTCTTAGGAGGCTGCAGTGGTGATGCGTGTGATCCTACCTGTATTCACACTCACTGGACAATACCAAGAAGCAACTCTAGTATAAACTGATAGGTTTTTACAGGCACCTGGTGCACCAGAGAAACAAGCAAAAGGTAGAAGGGAAAGGGGCTTTGTTATCTTTGAGGACGCAGAGAGAACCTGGGGAAGATTCTCGACTGGAACAAAGGAAGGCTGGGGCTTTGATGGACTTTTGTCAGGGAGGATGTTTAGATATACCTGAGGGAGATGACTGGGGGGTCTTCCCTGAGGCAGCAGGAAGGATGAAAGGAAATTGAACTCTGGGCTGAGTTGGAGAACAGGGGGTGAGGTGGCCCTGGGGAAGACGGGCTTTTATTTTAAGGGCTTCAGCCATATTAGATGGCTGCCATAATGATTGAGCAACTCATACCAGGGCCAGAACCTATCATAAACAATGGACCTTGAGTGACAATACTGGACAATAGTGATGTAAGTTCATCAGTTTTGTCACATGTACCACTCTGGTGAGCTGCGTTAATACTGAAAGAGGTTGTAGGGCAGAGATGGGGAGTACATATGTGAATCTACACTTTAATTTTCCTGTGAATGTAAAACTACTCATTTAAAATGAAGTATATTTAACCAAGGATGGTGTTGCTTGTCTGTAATCCCTGCACCCAGGATGTTGAAGCAGGAGGCTCTCTTCGATTCCAACAGCAGCCCAGGCTGCAAGGCGAGTTCAAGGCCAAGTTGAGCCACATAGTAAGACCTTATCTCAAAACAAAAATAAACTAAAAATCAAAGGGAAGTATGTTTAGAAGGAAAGGTACACTTGCAGGTCACCCTAACCATCTGACTGGGTAGTGAGTTAATCCTTCTGTCCATTCCCCTGCCCTGTCACTTATGCCCTGCCCTCTAAAATAATGATGCTGAGACCAGGGAGATAGCTCACACAATAAGTGCTCGCTTGGCAAGTGCAAGATCCTGAGTTCAATCCCTGGTACTAAAAAAAAATATACAAAATAAAATAAAATTATAATGCTATGGAGGGCAGAGGCTGCATATGGTACACAGAAAGACAACCAGTCATTTTCCAAGACACCTCTGTCCCTGGACAATAGTCGTCATCTGATGCTTGGACAAGTGCCATTTGCCACAAGGTTATGGCCTCAGAGCTCCTCAAAATCTTCAAGCCCAGCCATCAGCTACACATACTGCTCCACCAGACAAAGGCAATTCCAAATTTCATACTCTTCCTCCATATGGTAGAACTGTTCCCATTGGTCTGGCATAACTCAGGCTTGACCAATAGCAGGCCTGCATTCCTGCCACAGTGATTGCTTCCAGAACAAAACAGCTCAAACTAAAGCCTTAAATCCTTCTGCCTTTTGAGCCTGAAAATTGCCTCTTTGCTTAAGCAGCTTTGGGTTAGGCTTGCTGTCACCTGCTATCATAAGGGGACTGAAGATTCAGCCACAAGGTACTTTCACTGGAAATTTCTGGGAAGAGAAATGGTAGCTAAGAAACAGGGTAGAGTAGAGACAGGGTGAGTCCACTGTGAGTCCTGTCTACCTCTGCAGGACTCTGCCCTGGTGCCCTTCCAGCCTGGGTCCTTTTCTGGACCTCTTTTTCTCCACTGCAATAAAAAAACACACATGGTATCACACGTGTCACTGTCGCATCCAGCCCTGATGCCAGCCTGCATCGTCCTTACCAGTACTGGCCTTTTTAGTCTGCATTCTCCTTGTCCCTTCACAGCCAATGAGAGTGAGAGGCTGCCCACGTGCACCCCAGGCCCCTGCCCCAGAAGCCCTCAGGTCTCCGGGACCCGCCCCTTCCCAGGCAGGTGGCCCTGGGCGCCCTGGGCAGTTCTCTCTCAGCTGCGGCTGTGCGCCAGAACCATACATGACTGCTGCGCATCTACCCAGGCCTGGGCCATCTCCAGCTCTTCTGATTTAACTGCTCAGGCCTGGGGTCCAGGCATCAGTACTTCGTAAAATTCTAGAGTATACAGCATGAGTCACTGTTTAGGGTGTTTTGTTTTGTTTTTGAAAGGTGGAATCAGTGTAGCTCCTTATATCTGCTTCTTGAATTTAATTGGGAAGCCCAGGCACAAATACAAAGAATCTCAAAGGGCATCTCAGGCTAACTCACCCTTTCCCTTAAAAGCCCTTCACAGCTTTCCATCGTGCCTTGGATATTCTAGAAAGCTCTGCTGATGGGACCCCCCTGTCTGCTTCTCAGTCCTCATCTGAAACCTCCCATGGCAGCCTCTGAGCCTGAGGTCCCTATTCTACTCCTGTACAGTCCCCCTTCCGTCCACCTGCATGGTCAGTACCTGGGGCCTGGGAGCACAGCTGTCGCTGAACCTTTGCGTTTCTTCCTAGTGGGGGAAAAAAAAAAAAAAGACCGGAAGATACTAAGATTGACCACAAGAGGGCAACATACGCACAGTCAGTGGAGCCCTCTGGGCCTTCCTCTTAGAACTCAGAGAAAAATGATTGGCCGCAGTCTGAGGTGTAGGTGTAAAGTGCTTTGATTTATTTTATAGATTTGTCCCATGTGTTTGGGAAAAACAAATGAGTATGTGAAGCGTGCAAAAGTGCTAGAATGTGGTGGTTTGCGTGGTGAGCCGGGAGTGTAGCTTGGGCCTTAGGCAGGCCTTTAACCAAGAGGACCTGGCTTGGGCGCCTTTCCCCGGCCCACACAGACGTGCCCTTCGCAGTGTTTGGCACTTTCTGCTCCATACAAGTTTGCCCAATAAACGAATGTGTAGGGAAAGTGATAATAAGGCTCCACAGTCGGGAGGATTACGCGTAATAATGAATTCAAACAGGCTTAGCGATTCATTAAATGCTGTGATTATTAAAGGCTAATTGTACAACTGGCAACCAAAGAGCTGAGGGAGGAACGGAGGGTCGCCACCCACTGGCGACCCCAGAAAGCTCCTCAGGGTTGGAAGAAGGGAGGGGACAGACAGCTTCAAAGCATTCTTCTCTGTCATTACCAGCTGCGTCTAGGAGACACCAGGGGCCTACCTTGCGAGTCATGGGGAGTCATGTACTCTTATCTGAGGGCTAGAAATGCACCCCTTGTGGCTAGGTCCTCTCCACACAGCCAAGAGTTCTTTCCAGCTGACTGGATCCTGTCCTCTCTCTGCACCCCCACCCCCCCTACACACACACACAGGCTAGCGTTGACAGAAGAACAGCTCTTGAGTCATTCTGAGTCATATTATTGCCACTGTAATTATTATAGTTATGACCATGACCATCATTAGCAGGAAAATAATCCAAATGTAGGAAAACAGAGGATGGTGGGGGTTCTACAGCTTTGTGTGAAGCTAAAAGGCCCACATTTGGAAGCAATGGCAGCTCTCCTCCTGCCAGGTTACCCCAGCATGTGGGGAGGCTGGCTGTGTGCACAGCGTTTGGGCCAGGAGGACCATGGTCAGAGAATCCTTTCCTGTCCCCAGCTGCTTATGACTTGGGTTTTTCTGTCTCCCCAGAAAGGACCCTTCGCCTTCTGCCAGGGTCCTGGGCCAGGGCACCCTCACCGGGCACCTGGATTCATACAGTGCACCCACCAGCAGCTCTGGGTTCTCCCAGCCCTTCCAGGAAGCCTGCAAAGATCTTCCCCAAAAAGGTGGCACCTGGAAATAGGTGGCATCGTGGCATCCTGACACCCACGCAGGCTGTGGAAACAGGCCACTTCTTTGCTCAAAACCAGCCAGCCACACTTCTGTTAAAGTCTTCCTCATGGTTCAGAAGCCTGCAAGGACAGGTGCTGAAGTCTGAATGCCTGCCCTCCCACCCTGAGTGTGTGTGTGCGCGCGCGCGCCCGTGTGTGTGTGTGTGTGTGTGTGTGTGTGCATGCGTGTGCACGCATGCGTGCGCACATATGCGCATGCACACACACACATGCACATTCCCATACTGGTTCCCCACAATGATAGCATTAGAAAAGAGGCTCCTTGGGAAGAGATTAGGTCCTAGGGGTGGAGCCTCCATGATTGGAATTAGGGACCCTAGAATAAAGGCCCCCCCCCCCAGAAGATCAGTCCCTTCCACCATGAGAGGACACTGCAAGAAGGTGTTGAACCAGAAAGGTGGTCCTCATCAGACAGCCTGGAGGCTTCCTGGCCCCTCCAAAAGTATGCAGTGCTGCCCATAAGCTTCCCACTATAATAGAGCAGAGTATTCTATTATAGCAGCTCAAGCAGACTAAGTCACTGGGCCACAGCTTCCTCCAAAGAGCTCCCAGCAGATCGAGGCTGGCACCTGTGCCATAGCGCACATGCGGCCCACACACAACGGGGTGATTCTCATCGCCTGATTATCTCATGGAACCTCACCACGCTACCATCTGGCTTTCAAGGTCTTCCGGAGCCAGGCTCTATGTTTTGCAGTGTTAGAGTTACTCACTCTTTCAGCTCTCCTGGGTATTCACTCCCTCAAGCCCCTCTCTGAGCTCTGGGCTGCTCAGCTGGGTCCCCAGCCCATGTCAAGATCTGTACCTGGTTGCTGTTCCCTCCAATGTGCAGCACCACAAAATGGTTGGGGCTGAATGATAACCCTTTGATTTGCTCTTGCGATGACCCTGCAAGGTGAGAACATCCCTGAAGTGGCCGCATGAACAAAAAGTCAAGCACAAGGGGACAGAGGCACATGCAGAGCCTCGACTGCTACAAAGGAAGTCTGAGCGGGTCCACCCAATGTGGCAGTGTCTCTGCCCAGGACCTCTCCCTGAGCCCTGCCGAGGGCACGGTGACTGAGATTTCAGATCTTGACTCTGGATCCTGGTGTCACATTTCCACCTGTATAAGCCTAGGAAGAGTGCTTCATCCTTCTGGGTTTCCATTCCCCCAGTTGTAAGATGAAGATAATAACCTGTGGCAAAGGGTAGATTAGACAGCGTAAAACACTAGCGTTGAATCAGGCAATACTGATGCACAGATAGAGCCCTATCTGATGAAATTAGCACTGACCACTTGAGACACGAGACGTTAGTTTCTCTTTAGTGCCTGGGAATCATGTGAAAGTCCAAGGTAACGTTACAGGAATGGGGAGGAGAAGGAGAGGTTGGACAAACACCCCCTGGTCAGTTGAGCACATTCCCAAGATACCAGGCCACCCATCAGCATTTCCCAAGCAACAAGTCACTGTCCTTTCCTCCCCCATGCCCTGGGAAAGTGCACAAATGGAGCTCATTCCACCGGCCACCCTCTCCTGTTCTCAGGCCCAGTCGTGTTCCTCCCATGCTATTGAATACTGAAAGGGCCAGGTATCGGCCATGTTGGATGTGGCCTGTGGACATCTTCAGGCACCCAGGAAGTGAAAGCAGCTTGCCCAGGAGGACTAGGGCTGTTGCATGGAAGATATGCCACTGTACTTCTTCATAGCCAGGAAAGCCTTACCTAAAGCAGAATCTAGTCTTCCATGTAGAGACAGTGAAAATAAAAAAAGGAGGGTGCAGATGCAGCTGAGAGTCAGGGTAGACCAGTTGCCCAAGTAGTAGTTAGGAAACATAAAGAGTTCAGCCTTGGAGTCAGCTTAGGGTAGATCAGTTGTCCAAGCATTAGTCAGGGACCTTGAACAGTTCAGAGTTAGAGTCAGCTTACTTCATCTAGGTGCCTGCTTCCTTACTGCCCAGCCAGAGAAGTTACTTGAGAATGGCATAGACCCTTTCTTTACCTATAAGTTTCAAGTACCACCAACCTCTGTATCATGGAAGTATTTTGAAGACTCATTAAGATACTTCATATAAACTGCTTAGTAATTGTGCATAATTAAAGCCCATGGGGGAAGAGGATTAGCAGTGATGATGGCGACAGTGATGGTATTTGAACCTGATGAAGACTGGATGAGGATTTTCATGCTCATCTCATGGTTGAATAAAATCAGGTACAAAAAGTTAAGTTTCTCACCCCGAGTCACATAG